>CAJUYI010009243.1:0-10192 GCA_910591695.1 Galerucella pusilla | reverse complement strand
TCGCATTGAAAATAAGCTGGTTCCAGAATTACTTATTGAAGTCCGACACAATAACACAATAAACATATGAAAATGTGAAATAATCCTTCAGCTACCCAAATACAGACTCTCACTATATTCCTTTCATCAACTTTAACAGGTAAACGACAGTGATGGATGTCAAAATAATGTCAACATATTATTATTTATTTTTCATGAACAAGCTAAGACATAGAACAACAAACGAAGTTCGTATCTCAATTTTGAAGTGGATAATTCTAATGAGTTGTCTCAATTTCTTTTTGTACATCAGTGTAGGAAACATGGAATAAATTGGTTTTTGAATAACCCATTTGTAATGTTGGGAATTCCCCTTGAGCAGGTGGTCTTCCCAGGTCCTGTGGGAATGAAACGCTGAAGTTCTCTGGGAAAACTTTATCTTTATTTTTATACTTTCAGACATAACTACGAATAAATAAGATATACGGTCTATTTACAAAATAACTTACTTAGAATTTACTAATCAGAATATAATAGAATATTGTGTAATTCTATTCAGTAAATTGCGATGCAATCCGCATACCACAGAATCTACATACTCCTTTCTGTTGGATCCGGGACACTGTGGTTTCGAGTGCAATAAAACCACCAATAAACTAGCCAAATTGGGTCCCTCAACTACATAATATTAGTCCAGATCTACCAAATCTAACATCCAAACATGCATACGGGACGGTCAAACGGAAACAGAAGAAAAAGGAATATTTTTAAATAAATTGGTCAAGACACAGGGCAACAATAACGGGTTTTCTCACTGTCCATAGTCCAGTGAAAGGGATCCTTCACAAAATGAGAATGAACTACAGAGAACTTTTCTACGAAAAATGTCTTGAGGGTATGAAAACAAACATATATATAAATATTATCAAAAACCCAATTACCATAGTATATGGTGTAGGGTATACTTTTACAATTATACTTATTCTAACTAGGTACATCGCATTATGCTTAAGACATATATATCCATTTTTTCATCGATGCTCCGGTCCAGATAGAATTTTATTCATGTACAAATTTAGCCCATTGTTTTTTATCCCTTGCCATTGTTTTTGCTTTTGTCCATGTCTTACCTTTTTCTTGCAGTATGCCTACCATAACACCATCCCATGTTTGTTTTGGTCTTCCCTTTTTCGTTCTTTTTTGTATTTTTGATTGCCATACTTTTTTAACTGGTCTTGTATCGTTCATTCTTTGTAAATGTCCCAATCAGCTTAATTGTCTCTTTTCAATAAATTTGAGTGTTGATTCTATTTTAAGGTCTTCTCTTATTTTCGTATTTCTTATTTTATCTTTCTTTGTGACTCCTTTAACTCGCCTAAGATACTTCATCTCAACTGCTTGTATTCGACTCTTTTGTCTCTTTGTTAATACCCAGGATTCACATCCGAATGTTAATATTGGCCGGTAAATTGTTTTGAATACATTTAACTTTGTTTTCTTGGAAATTTCTTTTTTATTTATAAATGTCGAATTCATCGTGTGATAAAGTTTCATCGTTTTTTGTACTCTATTGGTAATTTCGACTTCCTGCGTTCCATTTTCTTCTATTTCTACTCCCAAGTATTTATATCTTCTAACTTGCTCAATTTTTATTCCATAACCATAACTTTGGTTTTACTTTGGTTAACTGTCATTCCAAATTCTTCAGATACCGTGCTCCATATTTCCATATTCTTTAGTAAATCCTTCTCTTTCCCTGCCATAATTATTAAATCATCTGCAAAAGCTGCTTCTGATATATCCACTCTTCCTAAATGTCTGTATCCAACGTGTAGTTTTGTTATATAATACATAATACATATATTGAGATGATATGTTCAATGTGAGGAATCAGAAACTCTCAATCATTTAAATATAAAAAAATTATCAAATGATAAACTAATAAAAAAATGTATTAAAATAATTTGGTTTTAATATTTAATTTTATATAAAGTTTTCATGAAATTTAGTTAGTATAACTGTTAAAGACCCACTATGTATACTTATACAATATACATCTATGTTAACTTATCTCGATACCTGGTAACGGGATATGTTTTTTTAGAAATAATAAAAGCTATTTTCGCGGAGCACATCCTGAACGTATTCGGAGGGACTACGCATGCGCAATTAAAATTTGAGTGTTCGTGGAGTGCTTTAGAATGTGTTCAGGATAAAAAAACCCGTGTTCGGGGAATACTTAGATTCAATTTCGAGTATGTTCGGAACGTGCTCGATCAATCCTAGGATGGTAGCTGGGATTTTTTGTTCCGAACAGATTATAACCTCAAAATTTTGGTTGTATGTCGTTATATGACATTTATAGCGGTTTGATTACTTTTTAATTTGCGTTTAAAACTTTTGGATTAGATATAATTTTGTGATAGTGTTCGTTGAGTTGTTTTTTTTTTTTAATTTTGGAAATCGTAAAAATTCGTACAAATCTAAAATAGTTAATTTTATAATTTACAATGTAATTTAAATTAAGAAAAGAATTACCTTCCTGATACATTTTATTTAATCAAATTAACACAAAATGAAAAAAAACTAAATGTCACTTCAAATTATAAATGTCACTTCGCGTTCGCGCTACCTTTAAAATTCGGAATAAGTTTGTAGGCACGCCTGCGCATTAAAGAAATCCAGTATGTACTCGGTTTGTGTTCTGGATGTGTTCAGGATTTGCTCCGCGAAAATAGCTAATAAAAAATAAAGTTGTCACATCTGACGTAAAAAATAGTCTTTTCTTTCTTTGGCCGAAGGAATTATAATAATAATTACAGTCCACTATATCTCTCCAACACACATGCTAGAAAATAAAGTCTGTCTATCTCACCGCTTTGGTATCTCTCAATGATATTTTCAATTAATTTCTGGCGATTTCTAACACTAACGTCTTCAACTTTAGGTTTTAAATTTAAACTTTGCAATTCAACATAAGTTTCAATTTGAAATTCATACAATTGTTTAAGAAATGTTATTAAACTAGGATGTGCTTTGTAGAAAGAGTCATTGAAAGTTCGATGAAAAGCTTCGCACGCATTTGTTGTCCAAGTTAAATCTAATGAATTTTTGGCCCACATTGTCGGCGGAAAATGAAATTGGTCATCAATATAGTTTTCGATCAAATAATCTGAATACTTCTCCAACCTTGTATCGTCCAGTCTGTTTTCATTTAATTCAAAGGCAATGCAATCACCGACTTCATCATGATCCAAATAAGTTAGACCAAAAGTTGAACGTAACCAACGGCCTATATCACTGTTCGCGTCATTGTATTCCGAAAGTAGGCCAATTGATTTAATTTTTCGAAACCATGCCTGGGTAAGATGGAACCGGCAAACAATTATTTCGGCGAAAGGCCACACTTCCCGAACCGCTTTATGAATACCCATCTCAAAATCACACACAACTTGATTGATTGTTAAGACAATATTGATTTCGATACACTTATCCAGAATCATTAGAAATAGTTTTTTGTACGTCTCGGGTAGTCGGGTGTCTTGTTTGGTAAAAGACAAACCAACAGTGGTATGTAATGTCCACTTAAAAAACATGAATAGTGAACATTTGACAAAAATATTTGGTACAGAAATCAAATTTCTCCAGAGCTTCGAGATTTGTTGTGCACATGAAAACCATAATATTGCTTGGCAAGCAATTGATAAAAATATATTGTTCGTCTTGAGAAGTTCTTACGTTGATCGAATTCAATACTTGATGTACGTCGTTAATAATCGTGGGAAGTGCGGGTATTAACTTACGTCGACTATTATACATATTTTTTCTTATGTACTCGACATTTTGAGTTGTCAAAGTTGCTGGTAGATTTTCTTTCAATGCTGAGCGAATAATTTTGGATGGTTTTTCGGAAACATCTTCAACAGCTTTTCTTTTGCAGGAAGCAGAAACTATTTGTCTATTCAAGGTATAAATATCTGAAGGATGACAGTGTTCCAACGAAGATTTGGTTACACAAATTGCGCTACATTCACCGAGTGTATAAACACATGCTTTGCACTTGGTACATTTCCAACAAGTTTCGTCTATAATTTCCAATTTTTTATGTAAACTATACTTGTAGTTATCGATTACAAGTAAATTTTTGCCACGAATACTTGCAATAATTTCTACTTTCATAATGCTATTTTTCAACACTTTCAGTTCAAATTGACACACAAATCTGATAATTGAAGGGGTTGTTATTTGTATCAATTACCTGCCTTACCTTAATTCTAAGAACAACATTTAATTGTATTTTCATTACGGGGGCGAAATTACTGGTCGGATTAATTTAGGGCCAGAGTACCAGAGTATTAACGTAGATAGCGCGGACCAGATTACCTGACCCCCTTGGAGATAATATCAGGAAAGGGTTCTGACCCCCAAAGGGATGTTTCAGCCTTTCTCTTCGCTAGTTCATCTACTTTTCCATTTCTTTTTTTTCAGTGATGGTAGGTTACCAAATAAACTTCCTGTACAATTTCTAACTTCACTTTGCGTCAAAATCTTGAACAAAAAACTATTGTTAAAACTATTTTTTTGAAACATTCCATTCAAAAAAATATCTCTATGTAGATAATAGGTCATTCAGGATAGATAATATCTTCCACCGTTCTTCGATATAAATGTATGAATTTTGATTTTGTTGATAAGGCTACAAAAGAGTTGGTGAGAAAAGGGAATTAGTAGTATCGCAAACAAAAACCAGGGATTGTAGCTACCTGAGATTTTAAAAAGGACCTATGAATAGTGTTCGAGTGTAAATGAAACTTGTAGATTGAAATCAGTTGATTGTTACGTTTTGGAACAGCTTTACTTAAAACACATGTGCTGAAACATATACAGTGTGTCTTACAATTTTATATATCATCATAAAAGTCACGTTGAAAAGTTGTATTTTAAAGTTTCGATATATTATTTGTTAAAAGTTTAACAAAATTCAACTTCTGAATCTCAATCGGCGCTTATAACAATGTTAACTTCACCATTTTCTTCTAAAAACCATTAAAAAGTTCCAGCTCAACACTTTCTTTTAAAAATAATATCGACAGCCCGGTCTAAACTGACCAACAAACTCTTTTAACAAGTATTTTATCCGAAGTTTCGGGACTCCTTATTCAATTTTCTCCAGTGTTCATCTGTATACTCATAAAAGTTTTGAAAAGCCGAGGTTTTTTTTGTGAAAAAGAATTTTTATTATATTATATTTCAGGCATCGATGTGTTGAAAAGAGCGTCATAAAAACTGGAGTGAATTTCAGGAATATTTCAAAACTTTTTCATTATTCAATATCCCTGTTTGTTTTTTTCCTGGAAAATTCATTGAACAAAAATATTGTTATAAAATTGAGTGAAATTCAACTGCATGAGTAAGATTGTGCTATATCTGCGTCATTTAGGGAAGGGTTCTATTTTTCGACCTTATTTAGTTGCTTCACAATATTTTTTGAACAGCAGATTTTCAGTCTCATGCTTCACCAGTTCAGATCAAGTACTGTGATGTATGTATGTATGTATGTGTTTTGGGGTAACATTCACTGAGACCTAAAAGATCTATTATGCCCCCTCAGTTTCTGAGGAGAGTCTCAGAAACTAGTAGTTCCAGTAGTCCCATTTCCCGAAGGAATTTTAGGATGTCTGCAGGCTTCTAGGTAAATGTTCCTCTTCTATCCAGTAATCTCCCAGGTGCCGTGCTCTAGGATTCTGGAGTGCTGTGCAGTTAAAAAGTTGTGGATGGAGGTTTCTTCTTCCATTCCACAAAATCTGCATTCTTCTTCATCCACTATTTTGAGCTTTTGAGCTTTTCCAGGTTCCCATTCGGGCGACAATGTCCCGTTAGGATCCCTGTTAAAACTCTTAGCGCAGTTTTACTTTGACTTATGCATTCATTCGATCTCAACAGGTTGTAGTCACCCAGAAGAGTCTTTGATTGTATAAGCCCTACTAGATATTTCCAATGGTCAGATCTTCTCTTTTTCTCGGCTTTATTTATTTCTTCCAATATTACATTGGGGCTGATTCCGCAAAAGGGTTCAGGCCCCCAGAAAGGTATTTCAGTCTCCCTTTTTGCTAGTTCATCTGCTATTTCATTTCCTTCTATTCCAGTGTGTGCTGGAATCCATAGTAATCCTAGTGCATTGAGTTTGTCTAGGCATTCCCTCACCATTTATTTTGGAACTGATTACACAACAGCTCAGTGCTTCAATGGCTATAGTGTAACTATTGTTAATGTGATGACCCATATTTTTAATCCCTTTGAAGGAAAAGCCGCCCAATGGCGTTCATAAATTTTTTTAATAAATTCGAATATTGTGAAATAATGCTTTTCAAATGTAATTCCAATTAATACAGTGGATTAAAATTAACCTGCATAAAATTTGTAATACAATTCAAGGTCATCACATTAACATTAGTTACACTATACTTGACTATCCGTCTTCTCTATCCTTCAATATTGAGCTGGGCGCACTTTCTTATGGCATGGATTTCCGCTTGAAAGATACTTGGGGTTTTTCCCAAGCTTTCAGAGTGTTTGGTTCCTGGCCCGAACACTCCTTTCCCAGCTCCTTCTATTGCTTTTGAGCCATGTGTGTACCATTGAATGGCATTCTTCCCAAGTCTGGTAATGGTATTTGGATCCCATTCCTTCTTGTTGCTTAATTCTGTAACGTAAGTACTGTGATAGTCAGGCTCACCTAACAGATTCCTAGCTTTGCTTTTCCAGGATTCCCTGAACTTGATATCTTTACTCATTCCAATTCATCTCAAAATGTTGAGAAATCCTATCAAAATTTGTTGTCTAGTACTGAGCCATATCAAAGTACTTAAAGGAGTAACTGGATATAAAACGAGAAGGACCAACAAAAATGTTGATAGGAATAGAAAAAATGACCTAGAACTGTTAAACGTAGGTACGCTGATGGGAAGAGATGAATATGAATGAATACATGCATTAAAAAGCTGTGAATTTTTCTTAGTAACCTCAAAAATATAAAATATATTCTCTTCATTCACCTACCACATTTCTTCAAGCAAATCCAGTATTTAAAATAAATAATATGTTAAGGAATTGTTCATGCCTACCAGATGACAAACAGAAAATCATAGTGAAGTATTCCAATGTCAATTATATCCCACAAAACTACTTTATACAATTTTAAAATTGGTTCAACCACTTAAGAAACCGTGTAATTTGAGGACGATAAAAAATATTATAGGGGCTGTAATATTTTATAAATGTAAGAATAAGTATCGTAAATTGGTGAAACATATGTTCCTAAATCAATTACAAATAATCTAGCTCTCTTTTGATATTTGTCTACCCAATTTATTTTAAATTTAATATAAGAACTATTACCTGTTGCAGAAAAATTGATGGTTTCCTTGATTTTCAATAATAACCTAGCTCTTCTGTCCGTTTTCATAAAAGCGTCTCATACAGAGTGTGTGTTTTGCAGTTACATACAAAGAGAGACTCCGTACCACTTAAGAATATGCAGCTTGAAGTTTGCCAACTGACTTGCGCAGAAACCAAAATATGTCTTGTTTATCTATATCGCATAACTTAAACGACCATTTCATGTCATTGGCGGTACAAACGATGTTCCATGCCGACAGCTATTCTAATATTGACATTACTATCGAGTATTTTCAATTTCTCAATATTTTAAGACGTTCAGCTAGTTTAACTGTGAGTGTTGTGTGTTTTATTTGATCTTAAACCATACTCCTAAGAAACTTATTGGTGTTAAAGTTGAAGTTATCCACAGTCAAAGCCGACAGACTAGTTCAACTTCGCTCAAAACCCTTCAAGCACATCTTTCTCGAAAATACATAGAAATGTTACTTAATGTTTTTTAAAATAATATTCTTATAATATAACTAATGATTCAAACAGTTCCTATATTTTCCAACATCAATTTTTTCGTGGTATTTTTTTTTTCAAGAAAGAAAATGTGAAATAGAATATTAACCACAGACAGGCATGAGTAACGGATGGCAAGGTCTGAAACGAAACAACAGTCAGCTAGCTAGGGAGCTGTTTGCAGTTGCGTTTGACACACTTGACGTGTCATTTATTAAAAAGGTCAAATTGTTTAATGGAAGAGAGTGGCATTTCTAAACAAGCTGACACACTTGCTCCTTTTTAGCATGTTTTATTTCTTATCAGTACGGTGATATTCAGGGTAAATTTAATAAATTGTTTGATCCATGATACAAGCAGAAATAATGAATTCATTATTCCGAATGTATCCAAAGCTAGATATTTCTTTGATTCAGTTGAAGTAATTGAAGCACCACGTAGGGGTGGAATATTACAATTACATAATCAACATATTTATCTCTTAAAAAGCATTCCTTGCTTGTATTATTAGATTTATTATATATACGACGACATACGAATATGCCTAATCTGAGCAAGAACGTTTCCAAATATTTCATTCCGCATAAAATAGAGTCCCTTCCAATTAAGTTAAACATCAAGGAATTAACAACCGAGGAAAATTGTCCTCAAAGCAATATCTATAGCTATACATGGAATTAATGTCTTGTTAGTATAGTCCCCTGGCATTTTAATATCGCTATATAATCGAAATAACTTTTTTATTACTTACTGTGCACAATGTTGACAAAAACTTTGTTGTTGACACCTTCAATTTCTTAGCGGGCTAAAATATCTAATAAATGAGTCAGTGAGTGAATAAAAGTAAATGAATGTGACTGAGTGAGTAAGTGAGTGAGGGTGACTGGGTGGGTTAGTATGTGAGTGAGTCAATATCTGAGTGTATAAGTGGATTAGCTAAGCAATGAGTGAATGAGTGTTTGAAAAAGTGAAGTAATGATTTAGCGAATTAGCGAATTAGCGAATTAGTTGAGAGATGAGTTAGTGTGAGTAGGTGGGTGTGTAAATTAATGAGTGAATGAGTGTGTGAATAATTGAATGAGTGAAGTTACTGAGTGAATGAGAGTGACTGGGTGAGTTAATATGTGAGTGAGTCATTGAGTGAATGTATAAGGGGATTAGCTAATCAATTAGTGAATGAGTGTATAAAAAAGTGAGGTAATGATTGTCCGATTAAATGAGTGAGTCAATTTATAGTTGAGAAATAAATTAGTGTGAGTGTGAGTTAGTAAATTAATGAGTGAATGAGTGTGTGAATAATTGAATGAGTGTAACTACTGAGTAATTGAGTGTGATTGGGTGAGTTAGTATGTGAGTAAGTCATTATGTGAGTGTTTAAGGGGATTAGCTAAGCAATGAGTGAATGAGTGTATGAAAAAATGAGGTAATGGTTGAGCGAATAAATGAGTGAGTCAATTAGTTGAGAAGTGAGTTAGTGTGAGTTTGAGTTAGTAAATTAGTGAGTGAATGAGGGTGCCTGTGTGAGGTAGTATGTGAGTGAGTCATTATGTGAATGTATAAAGGGATTAGCTAAGCAATGAGCTTGAAAAAGTAATGTAATGATTTAGCGAATAAATGAGTGAGTTAATTAGATGAGAAATGAGTTAGTGTGAATATGTGAGTTAGTATATTAATGAGTGAATAAGTGTGAGAATAAGTGAATAAATTAAGCTAGTGAGTGAATGAGGGTCACTGTGTGAGTTAGTATATTAGTAAGTCATTATGTGAGTTTATAACGGGATTAACTAAGCAATGAGTGAATTAGCGTTTGAAAAAGTGAGGTAATGATTCAGCGAATGAATGTTTGAGTCAATTAGTTGAAAAATGAGTTACTGTGAATAGGTGGGTGAGTAAATTATTGAGTGAATGAGTGAGTGAAAAAGTGAATGAGTAAGTTAGTGAGTGTGTGGGTGAGTAAGAGAGGAAAAGAGTGTTTGAATGAGCAAGTGATTAGGTGTTCCAGTTAGTGTGTATATTAGTGAGCGAGTTAACGAGTGAGCGAACGAGTGACTTATTCTATTACCTAAATCTTGAAAATTGATTGTGAACGATGTCAAAAATTATTGAAGTTTATAATCAAATCTTGTTATTTTGAATATTTTCTTTAGAAATCTCCAAAATCCATTAATGCCATAATAAGTCATATAAAATGAGGTGGTTCTCTCTGGTATTTATTTTAAATAAATGTATCCCCACTTTCATAAGTATATAAATTCTCACAATTGATGGAAAATTCGTTATATACCTAATTAAAAATGCAAGCTATGTC
>CAJUYI010009242.1:0-10192 GCA_910591695.1 Galerucella pusilla | reverse complement strand
TGGCAATAGATAGAAGAGTTCGCAGGGCTCGAATGGCTATTGCCAAATGGCAACAAGTTTGAGAAAAGGACTGGAGCATTATCATCTAATTTATCTAATTCTTGTGTGGTTTTCGATAGATTATTTTTTGACATTACAATCAAAATCACTTTTGAGATTTTATTTATGAAGATTGGTTGAGAGAAGAGCAAAATCATATCAATAAAGGTATAAAAACAGCTATACAGTGCTATTCAAAAGTCCCCTCCCCCCTCGTATCTTTTGAACGGCTACACTTACATTAATGAAATTTGGAGGGTGAAAATAAAGTGTTGTAAACTTCTCTACGAATGGTAACAGGTGACGTAATAGTAATAGATGACGTCACAGTGCCACTCTGGCCAATAATTTTAAATAGGACCTTATGGCAAGTGATATCTCGTTTAGAAGGCATTGACATTGGCTACATAGCCATATTAATTTTGCTTGGGTTTAAACTAATTTTGACGGATAAATTGAATAAATACCAAAATTATTGAAATTATTTTTTCAAATTCAATTAATCGAATATCAACAATGGATTCAATTAATAATGTGCAGGAGCACCATCTTGTTGAAATGTTATTTCCAGATGGCCGAATTTATCTGGATTATCTTCCAGAATGTCAAGAATTAACGGCTCAATTGCATTTTGTAACATCTCCAGATACACTTCACCGCTCAAATTTGAATTTAGGAAAACAGGATCAACTATGTGGTTTCCCAAAATACTTGCCCAAATATTGACTTTTTCTGGAAATTGGGTAGGTATGTTGTTCACGAAAGGTGTGAGGATTTGTGTCACTCCAATACCTTACATTTCATGTATTCACATTTCCATTGAGGCAAAAAGTACTTTCGTCACTAAAACAAATTGTTTTTGTGTAATGTGGGTTTTGACTAATTTTATTTGTCATACATTCACAGAATTCAAGTCTTCTGTCGGAGTCGTCATCCGAAAGGTGGTGCACCATTTTTAACTTGTATGGATGAAATTTATTTTTAGCCAACACTTTCTGTACTGTACTTCCACTTACTTCACAGATAGACGCAACTTTAGTTGAAGAGGAAGTAGGGTTTACTACCTATTCGTCAACCATATCAATTTTTTAATCATCACTAAATGTTGGTCGACCAGATCGTTTGGCATCTTGAACACTACCTGTTGCTTCAAACTTGTGAAGAAGCTCCCTCAAATAAGTTCTCGAGATAAGGCGATCTGGGTATCTCTCATTGAATGAACGTTCCGCTTCATGGAGATTCTTTCTAGGTTCACCAATTATTAAGATAGCTGCTACTTTGTCGGCTTGAGTACGTACCATTTTGCCTATGTAAACTCTTAAACGTATCGTTAAGCAATCATAAAATTGAATATTTAAGCTATTTAGAAAAACTTTGCGAAGCAACAGATACTATTAAATTAAAAACGTCAATTTTTTTGACAACTAACCAGAGGCGGACTGAAAAATCTTCAATATCTTAATGTGAAATAATAATTTTGGTATTTATTCAATTTATCCGAACCCAAACGAAATCAATATGGCTATGTAGCCAATGTCAATGCCTTTTAAACGAGATATCGCTTGCCATAAGGTCCTTTATAAAATTATTGGCCAGAGTGGCACTGTGACGTCATCTATTACTATTACGTCACCTTTTACCATTCGTAGCGATAAACTTTTCGCTATCTATATGATGTTATCGAGAGATTAATCTTTCAACTATACAGGTCAGTACAGTGTACATTTTCGATTACATATGCCTGAATTTATGCTGAGCTGCAAAATTTGATACCTTTTATATGGCATCAACTGCAGTATCACTTGAAATATGAGCGATCATAAGTATTTCCATTTTCGTGGTAAAAGACAGAAGCTATTTATATATTTCTGGAACATTAACTGAAATGATACCAAGAAAATCCGTCCAAAGTTTCAGCATTTTTTGTAATCTTAAGTTTAAAATACCCATATCCTTCTCCGTGATATCAGATCGATAATTTAACACTTCAGAACATTTGTTGCCAGGCAATAGATATGATAGCCCGCAGGGCTCAAGTGGCTATTGCCAAATGGCAACAAGTTTGGGAAAAGGACAGAATATTTCCAGTAATGGGTTTGTGGGAAGTGAGACTCACAGAGGGTTTATTCACTAACAGTGAGAGCTCCTACGAGAGTACCATAGAGTAATAAATAAGAGAGGTTTTAAATCATATGGAAATAAATGGAAGAAAGTTTGTGCGCAGCCAGATGCGCATGGCGCCTTACAGCAACTAACTGAACTAACAAACTCCGCCTCCTTTTTTGATATCTACAAAGTAAAAAATTATCTTATCGAATACTCCTCGGGCAACACGCTTTCAGCATTCTCTATGACAAAATTATTTCGGTATTATCAAGACCCTAGGGGTATTACTACTGATAAGCCCTTGAAGGAACGACAACGTCACCTCCTTTTCAAGGGGCGCTACTTTTTAAGGGAAAAGAGGCTTCCAATGTCTAGGCCATATAAACCTGTGGTACGGAAAAACCCACTCTAAATTTTCGGCTCTGTAATGCAAACTGAAGCCATTTTTTATTAAAAAGCTCTTGAACTGAGTTCATAAGTAATAAAGAGTATTAGTAATATGGAGTTTATCAGTAAAATCTTAAATATCCATTGGCATCCTCCTCTTCTAGATGTTCGTCTATGATGTTACAATCCCTGTTGTTACATCCTAGGCCTGCGCAATTACTGCACATGCTTGAGCAGTTCAGACCACCATTCCTGCACTTGCGGTTACGGACACATTCGTCATTGCAAGCGCACACTATCAGGGAAAGAAGTTCCTGGGGCGCTGCAGGATGATTTGTTGTCATTAGTCTTAGGTGTTCGTCAATCTTCTTCCACTCCCACTCAAGCGGATTTTTGTTCTCAATTAGCCAATGCTGCACCTGGTGGTAAGTTCTAAGTGAATGCTGCCTGGAAGCAGCGGAAGTTGGGAGAGGTGCAGCCAAGTTGAACATTGAATGTATAGGAATTTCCGCTAGATTTAGCAAATACCAATTTTACTTAACGCTTGACATACCAACGGTCACGAATATCGTAATGATGCTGTATAGGAAAAAGTAGTTTCTCTAGTGATATCATGTTGGGACACAAAAAAATATACATTTACCCCCCCGTGACTCTGGACTGGAACCGTTCAATTTAGCAAGATTATAATATATAAGACTATTTTTGTTTCAAATTTAAGGTACAATATTTTTGTACATAACACTTTTTGCGCTAAATCGCATAGTTCTCAAATATTTAGGAAAAACTGATAAAATCTCCTAATTTTTAACTTTTCCCCCCTCTCCCCCACTAAATCCGACGCACAAAATGGTGTAACTTTTTACCAAATAATATTTTGACTGTATACAACAATCTGAAGCTTGCGGAAAACATTTACTTTGGATGTTGAGGTTGGTTCATTTTTTAATTCAATTGCATATTACTACACTCCCTCAGTCAAGAATACAGCTAGCTCCTTGAGTCTATTGCTTCTTACACCTCACCAAACAAATTCAGCTTCTCAACAAAGCCGATAGAGTGACGGGAACGAAGCTTGAATGCCAAATACAACAATACAAATACTTTTAATGTAAATTATGACTTGCTTAACAATAGCCAGTTGTAGTGAGTGTTAAATTCTTGTTATAATCATGCAAATATTTTATTATATAAAGTGTTTGTAACTATATATACGAATTTAACGAGAAAATGATATACAAATAAAATAAAGTGGTCCGCGAAGCATTAATAATTGGATGAATTTTCATTTGTCGGTTTTTGAAGTTTTTTGCTAACAACTACCTATGTTTTGTTCGAACACGTAAACCGTGAACGTGTTGATTAAAACGGAAAAAGGTTTGGCCCGGAAGGAATATTTCATTCTCGTAGATAGACAAAACCAACACACGTAGAATTGTGTAGAGACCATTTTTGTTTTAATTTTATTATACACCATAGTGGTGAAGACTATTAATATTGACCGAGCACCAAAATTATTTCGCGAGGAGCAGTGCTCCGAGCGGAGTAAGGTGCGAGGCATATAAATATCTTCACCACTATGGTGTATATACAATTTTTTCCACCACTAGCCAAATTTGAGGAAAAACTCACCACGAGGATTGTTTACCATGACCAGTTTTCGATACATTATGAACGTACTCGTTATGTCATCAGACATTTTTGGTAAAGCGCGAATTTTTAACTAATGGCATTTTTATCCAAATAATTATATCTTGATAGGTAATTTCAAGCAGCAAATATGTCAAAGACAATCTCCTGGGTATACAGAATTATATTGCACAAGCTTTTGTTGAACTACTTTCCCTGAATTCTCAAAATATTTGAATTTTTCCATCAACCTAGGTTAATAAAAAATATTATAATACAGAAATTCAACTTCTCAGTTGGCTGAAAGAATCAACAATTGTTAACTTCAGAGCTAGTAGTGCAGTAAATCACCAATATCAAGTGCAACGAATGAACGAAACCAATTATACGACCACATTCAAAAATGTTACAAAACGTGGGTTATTGTTTACTTCAAATTTTGAACACATACCTACATCCCCAATACAACACAATACCCTGGGTGTAAGAGTTATACTTGGGTAGAAAGTGAGCTTTCATAAGACATTTAATATAAACTCCACACTCTACACCACAGCGTTCACAAACGCACTACAAGAAGCGTCTACCATGTCGTCTGACTGACAATTACACTGTCTGTGTTCACTCCCCACCTAATCCATATATTATGAACGCACTCCAATCATTTTTGGTTGAGCGCGAACTTTGAACTAATTGCATTTTTATTCAAATAATTTTATCTTGATAGGTAATTTCAAGCAGCAAATATTTTGAAGAAACTTTCCTGGGAATACAAAATTTTGTATATATTTGCATCTTTTGATTTTTATACCGTTCAAAAGACTTATTAGCTAATGAATATTTATAAGTAACCGACCTAGTTACTGGACATTGCACTCTAAGGAAACATTTGTACAGAATGGGAATAGTCAGTGAACCTTTCTGTAGGAAGTGCGAACTAAGGGGTGAAACACCTATTCATATATTCTGCTCATGTAAGAACTTAGAAGGACTCAGACAGAAGCATTTTGGAAAGGAAACTATACAACCATCAGAACTACTTAAAATCCCCCCAAATAAGCTAGTGGCCTATATAGAGGACACGAAACTTTTGGAGTGGAAGTAGATAACATTGGGAATGGTACAATGACTTAGGTCAAGTGACCGGGCTGTTGAGCACAACCCAAACGTTTGAATGAATGAATGAATGAATGAATGAATATTTATATTGATCTTTATAGAAAATTAAACGCTCAACAAAAAAGGACTGATAACATTTTTTTATTAGTCTTCGCGTTCAAAAATTATTCAAAGTAAAAGTTTAAATTCTCAGTGAATCCAACGTGGCTATTTATATGCAACCGCAAAATCAAAATTACCTTGTGATGATACGGTGCAAGTAGCTCCGGGCACCAAAAGTAGAGCTGCAACTCCCTGAAAGTCCGAGCGAAAGCTAAAACCGACGTTCTTGTCTCGACTGGCTCCAACATCCATATCTAAACATCTGAGGCCGTCGTGTTAAAATTTCGCCAATGACTCACATCTGAAATAAAAAAAATTGAAAGTTAGTATAATATTATCTCAATTATTCTCAGTTAGATGAGTAACTTCGACAGTCTTTGATCTTTTTGAAATATTTTTAAGGAGATGATATAACATATAACATTATGCAAAGTGTAGGGAGGTTGCCTGCTCCTAGTCTGCAACCTCACTCGTTCAATTCTTGTTCCACAGTAGAAACCATCACAAATTTTCACATATAAGTTATTAAAGCTTATAAGAGAATGATACTACATTCCAGTCATCCAGTCCGATTCCAGGATAATTAATTTAACATAGATATTTCATGCAATTCAAAAATTTTATAAATGTAACATGACAATATCAACTAGATTGGACGAATTAGGATAGGGCAGTCCTTCGAGTCAATTGATAAAGTGCAACTGTATATCGTTTTTCAGAACTCAATCACAGGAAGTGGGAGAACATTATGATGTTGTTTTTGGAACATAGAGATAACATATAGGTACAGGCAAGAAAAACCTGTTATTCTCTGTCTCTTCCTCTCTTACCGGAGCTTAGACGGACATGCCCACTTACACAACTTCCTATGGCTCTATCTGTAGTATCTCTATGTTTTGGAACATCATCCAAGAAATCAATTCAACTTCCATGCATTTTCAAATACAAATGACATTTACACTATACAGGCTGCGAAAAGTCTTATTGCGACATACGATTTAGACAAGTACGACAAGGAAAATATGAGAAAAACTACTGGAGAAAGGGAGAAGAATAATGGTGTCCAGTCAGCGATGGGCGTGTTTAGGTCCTTCTACAAAAAAGGCTGGACTTTGTTCAGTGTCCTTTATACACGTATACAGTGCTATTCAAAAGTCCCCTCTCCCCTCGTATCTTTTGAATGGCTACACTTACATTAATATAATTGTAAACTCCTCTACGAATGGTAACAAGTGGCGTAATAGTAATAGATGACGTCACAGTGCCACTCTGGCCAATAATTTTAAATAGGAATTTATGGCAAGTGATATCTCGTTTGGAAGGCATTGACATTGGCTACATAGCCATATTTATTTTGTTTGGGTTTAAACGAATTTTGACGGATAAATTAAATAAATACCAAAATTATCATTTCACATTAGAATATTGAAGATTTTTTAGTCCGCCTTTGGTTAGTTGTCAAAAAAATTGACGTTTTTAATTTAATAGTATTTGTTGCTTCGCAAAGTTTTTATAAGTAGCTCGAATATTTAATTTTAATATTATTATTGTTTAACGACACGTTTAAGAGTTTACATAGGCCAAATGGTACGTACTCAAGCCGACAAAGTAGCAGCTATCTTAATAATTGGTGAATCTAGAAAGAATCTCCATGAAGCGGAACGTTTATTTAATGAGAGATACCCAGATCGCCCTATCTCGAGAACTTATTTGAGGCAGCTTCTTCAAAAGTTTGAAGCAACAGGTAGTGTTCAAGATGCCGAACGATCTGGTCGACCAACATTTAGTGATGATGAGAAAATTGATATAGTTGCTGAAATGGTAGTAAACCCTACTTCCTCTTTAACTAAAGTTGCGTCTATCCGTGAAGTAAGTAAAAGTACAGTACAGAGAGTGTTGCCTAAAAATAAATTTCATCCATACAAATTAAAAATGGTGCATCACCTTTCGGATGACGACCCCGACAGAAGACTCGAATTCTGTGAATGTATGACAAATAAAATTAGTCAAAACCCACATTACACAAAAACAATTTGCTTTAGTGACGAAAGTACCTTTTGCCACAATGGAAATGTGGATACACAAAATGTAAGGTATTGGAGTGGCACACACCCTCATACCTTTTGTGAACAACATACCCAATTTCCAGAAAAAGTCGATGTTTGGGCAGGTATTTTGGGAAACCACATAATTGGTACTGTTTTCCTAAATTCAAATTTAAGCGGTGAAGTGTATCTGGAGATGTTACAAAATGCAATTGAGCCGTTAATTCTTGAAATTCTGATAATCCAGATGAATTCGGCCATCTGGAAATAACATTTCAACAAGATGGTGCTCCTGCACATTATTATGGTGCAGTAAGACGTAGATGGATCGGACGGCGAGGTCCTATAGAATGGCCACCTCGGTCACCAGATCTGACACCATTAGATTTTTTTTCTATGGGGGTACCTGAAATCCAAGGTTTATACCACGGTACCAGATAGAATTGGCGTTTCGAAAGAAAGAATTATTGAAGAATGCAATGCAATTTCAGCACATTCGAACGGGTTCGACAAGAGTTTACTAATAGGATGTATTACTGTCAGGAAGCACATTTCGAGCACCTATAAGAATCCATTGTTGATATTTGATTAATTGAATTTAAAAAAATAATTTCAATAATTTTGGTATTCATTTAATTTATCCGTCAAAGTTAGTTTAAACCCAAACAAAATCGATATGGCTATGTAGCCAATGTCAATGTCTTTCAAACGAGATATCACTTGCCATAAGGTCCTATTTAAAATTATTGGCCAGAGTGGCACTGTGACGTCATCTATTACTATTATGTCACCTGTTACCATTCGTAGAGAAGTTTACGAAACTTTATTTTTACCATCCAAATTTTATTAATGTATGTGTAGCCGTTCCAAAGATACGAGGGGGGGAAGGGACTATAAAATGAAACTAATTCAAGTTTAAAAATAATGCTGGAGGTCAACGCTGTAATTGGAAGTAGCAAGTTATTAAATTTTCAATGGAAACATTTGGGCGAATACTGAGCTAAATAAAACAGCTATGAACAGAAATCATTGAAAATGTGTCGAGTAAACACTTTTAAGCGGTACTCAGTTGTGAATGTTACCATTTCATGGCAACATTTAACTTCCAAGATAATTATTGATAATTAAAACGGTAGAGGCAGTCTGAATGGTTCATTAAACACAGTGAAAGAGAAATTATGATAACAGTAACCCCATTGCATTCAAGTATATTATAGACTCGGCAGAAATTAATGGAGTGTTTGGTTTAGGTTGGTGGAGTCGATTAGTTCAAGAATTTCCCACTTTAAAATGTTCGTTTCCTTTTCAATTACTTAATGATTAGAGCTCCATTGTTGAAAAACTTCTCAACAAATCAAACAGAGGAGATATAATTTTGATATGTAAAATATATGCTAAGTATTTGATTAATTAGCTTCAACTTTCGAAAGCTTCGTTAAGTTTTGTCGTTGTATTCCACAGAAAAATATGAATTCACGGTTTTCATGAGTAGTATGTTGAGAGCCGTGTACGGAAACACAATACTGTCAACAATTGTGCTTCAATATTATTGAGTTCAATCTTCAGAAAGAAACAGCCACACAGTAACACATAATATATGTTTTTCTATGTAGAGACATCTCTCAGTGTACTCGACCAGTCCCATTCTGCCAGACGATAGTATAGTTATAGAACTGATCTATCCCTTGTTCCATATCTATAGCAATGCTTCTGCTTTTGGAGGTCTGATCAAGGGTTTCTCATTGCAGTAGACTCTTACTTTGAATTGGATCTGAAATAGTTTCCTCTACCAAAAATAAATAGACTCACAGTAGTACGGCTTAACAAAATTATTTGATCTAACTTTAGGTGTTTTACAAGGAGAACCCTTGAGTCCTCTTTTATTTGCTCTGTTTATCGTCGATTTGGAAGACTACTTTTATGCTCAAGGAGCTCAAGGTGTAAATATCGATAATAAAAATGATGTTCTAACACTCCTGTATGCTGATGATCTCGTTATCCTGGCTCATTCTGAAATTGATGTTGGGAAACTGAAAATGTTGGAAAAATATACTGACACCAATCGTTTAACTGTTAATCTCAAGAAAACAAAAATTGTTAGGTTTTCCAAAGGTGGATTCCAAAAACCGAACTACTCATTTTATTTTAAGAACGAGATCATAGAATTGAGTAATACATATTCATATTTAGGTGTAACGTTTTCTTCCTCTGGCATATTCAGTGAAATGTCAACTGCAACTGTAAAAAAAGGTAAACAAGCCGTTGGCGCTCTCATTCCTGTGATGTGTAAGGCAAAAATTGACATGTGGTACCCTAGAATCAAACTATTTGAATCTCTAGCGTTAAGAGTTATGTTTAACAGTGTCTCTGTCTGGGGTCCTCGTTATTTGGATGCACTAGAAAGGGTGCAAATACATTTCCTTAAACGAATCCTTTTAGTAGCGGTTAATACTCCGGACTCTGTTATTCGGATAGAAACAGGAAGAGTTAAATTGTCGTACAATGTTTTTAAAATGACAATAAATTGGTTACTAAATATTCTTCAAATGGAAAAATTTCGCTATCTCAGAATTTGTTTTGAGCAACAGCTACGTATTATGAATTCCGCTACCACAAAGTATAATTGGGCATCCCAAATCAAACAATTTTTTGTTGACGTTGAATCACTGCAGTTATGGAATCAATTATCTTATGGTTATCTAACAGCACAAAAAAAACTACTATTTTCCAAATATTATACCTTCCTGCACCAATCCGATATTGCT
>CAJUYI010009241.1:0-10193 GCA_910591695.1 Galerucella pusilla | reverse complement strand
GCCCTCTCGAAAGACTTTGTATATAGCCATCCATATTTGACAGCCGGGCATGCTGAAGCGAGTGTACCGGTGAATCGTGCAAAGTCTCGTATTTTACTGGATGATTTTGTCTGTAAGACTTTTATCAACTTCCCAATTCTTTCTTTTTTATCATTTGGAAGTTCTATACCCATGGACTCGGAATGCAGAATAAACCCCAAGAATTTACAACTTCTTGAAGGGGTTGTTGCGCTTTTCTTCCCATTAATAATAAAACCTAATGATTCCAAAAGGTTAATGGTGAATTCGGTGTTTTTGATAGATTTTTCGAATGACTCGGAGATAATCAGGAAGTCATCTAGATAATTAACACAAATAATGTTATTAAGTCTGAGGTGCCGGACCACTGGCTTGAGTAACTTTGTGAACATGTGTGGGGCAGAGGCGAGGCCAAATGGAAGACATGTGAATTCAAACAATTAATCGTTATGCATGAGTCTCAAAAATTTCCTGTGTGATGTAGCAATCGACACGAAGAAATATGCATCCTTTAAGTCAATAGTAGTGAAATACCAGTCGTTCTGGACAAGTTTCAATACCGTTCGTGTGTCTTCCATCTTGAAGTGAGGGGTATCTATATGTTTATTGAGTAGCTTTAGGTTAAGAATAAAGCGTTTTTCACCGTTAGCCTTGTCCGTGAGAAACGTTCTAGAGAGGAATTGGCCTTCAAGAGGTTTACACCTTACTATAGCGCCAGTCTTTTGTAACCGGGTTATTTCCTCATCCATTAAGGACTGCTCTACCGGGGATAATGGAAGCAGTCTTGGCGGTGTAATTTGTACTGGTGTACTGGTCATCGGTAAAGGATATCCCCTGATCCATTTAAGGATTACTTTATTAGATGTCAAGGCCTGTCACTTCTCATAAAATAGGGATAGTCTGCCTGCATATTTTGTACTTACCTTTACGTCCTCTTGTTGAATCTGTACCCCTTTTTGGTCTGGAGTCTTGAGGTATTGCCCCTTACTGGCCCTGTCACCCTCGTATGACGAGCCGGGCGATATCTGTTTAAAGGGCTACGTCGTCGTTCAGGTGCTCGTGACTGTTCTGCTCCCACCCTCCTTTTTATTGCTGGAAACGGTCTGGGATTTGAGTTCGGCATTGAAGCTTTCAGATCTTTGCTAGAAGATTTTATGTGCTTTGCCGCTTTTACCTTTTCCGCTAAATCCGAACCGAACAGCAAGTCTGTAGGGGGGCAGTGCTCCAGCATTTCTTTTGTGTTTTCATTCATATATGGATATATGAACTTGCGTCTTGACATAGATAAGTCGTGAAAAAATGACATGAAAAGCTTGCCTGCGTCTGAGAGACTCTTTAATATTTTCTTTCTGTAATTTGGGGGAATATTTTCATTTTCTTGGAGGATTACGTCCAATCCTCTGCCTAATGCTACAATCCCGTTGCTGAGGCTGCTCTGGAACTTTACATAAGCAGCATCTTTTGCTTGTATTGATGATGGTATTATAGCTTTTGTTTCGGGATTTAGCACTGGCGCACTTAGCGCGGGGCAATTGGCTGGCACGCTATAGATTTCAGAAAGTGCGCTTTGGTCTTCTTTTGCCAAACCATTGGCTGCTAAAAAAGTCCAACGGGATACTAGCGCTGCGTGTAAGTTTGGTGAAGTTTGCGCCTTCCGGGTAGGATCATCCCCTAAAATTTCTATGACGTCCACCGGGAGTTGTACGTCATTATCAACTTCTATGATATCCTCTGACGTACGGTCTGTTAGTGGAGGAGCCAAAACGTGTAAGTTTTGGGCATCCGCGTTTGAGTCTGCCGTATTGCGTAGAATACGGGCTGCTCTATCCTTCGGCGACTGAGCAGAATCGGACCTAGATGAGCTAAAATTGCTGCGCCTATCACCCCTACCGCTAACAGTGTCCGCCGTATCGCTCGGAATGCGGGCTACACTGAGTCTCGGTGATCGAGGTCGAAGGCGCTTATGGGGCCCTTCATCTTCATCGGAAGTAGCGGTGCCCGAGCTGCTAGCATGACGGCGTCGAGACTGTTTAGGGTATTTGCAATGGTCGGCCGTCGATTGGCTTGTCCTCACTCTGAGCGGTGACCGTGACGGGCTCTCGCTTGTTTGTGAGAGGTCCCGTCGATGGTAATAAGTTTCTAATTTCTCTAATCGACGTAAAAGCTGTTTACGTGATATTTTATTTTCTCTACTTCCAGAACGATGTCTGTGCTTCCTTTTAGAATTTCCCATTTCCTAATAAGAAATATTTTGAAAGACAATTTTATACTTACGTTATTTATAATGGGGTTAGGTACCTGACGTAATTTCTGCAGCGGAGCAAACAAACACTTCACACGTGGCGCACAAGATAACGAATGAAGAAATAACCGAGGGTAACCTGACCGCGGTGAAAAGAGAAGAGGGGAGATTTCGCCTTTGAAATTTTGTGCGTGGTAGCGCTTGGATTGCGGACTACACAGTTGAAAATTCTGTAACATCTTTGGACTGGACGTGAGATATAATTAGACCAGTATCTATACGTCCTACTGATTTACTCCTCGAAATGAATATCCGAATCGAAGATATGTGGTCCACTGAATTTTCGTGTTCGGACAATTTCCTTAAAATATTTTTCCAATCGTTGGTTTCTCGAGATAGCTGAGTCTCCTTGTTGGAAAAAAGTTTGCAAATGTAGCAGTAAGCCATTTTACTGGTCTCGCTATAAACAAGCCATTAGCGTGGAATTTTTTCTTGATTTTTATTTATTCTATAAAACGCAGACAAATTCAACGTTCTTTGTAATTGTCTAGATCCCTCTTTGCAGGTTATTACTGAAGAATCCAGCGAACCAAAAATAGTGTTTGGTTTAATTTTAATCACCCGATCTTGAATTTCGGTAGTGATTTCGTTCGGCCACAGAGCAATGTCTCGTGTTACATATTCTTCATCTTCAATGATTTCTTCGGCAGGAGTTGCCAGCTCTTCTGAAGAATGAAATTCTGCGTTTGAATTGGAACTTGGAACTTCCGACTCGTTAAAATTTGAAATAATTGTATGTTTATCTTCGTTTTCGTTTTCCGGCGACATTTTAACTAAAAACGTCGACAAAGAGTTTTTCATTTTCTTTTGTGCTTCTTCTCGATGAGCTTTCCTTTTGCGCTTCTCACTGCCGCTAGCATATTTATAAGTAGACATCGTAACTATTACTGCGAAAAAAAAACATAATTACTTATTATACTTTATATGTTTTTTAATTATTGAAATTTTATTAAAGTCAAACTACCGAAAGGTTGATGAAAATTGAAAATAAAATGATTAAAAACAAAATTCCTAAAAAGCTTGACAACAAAATTTAACGATTTTGACTTAAAAAAATGCGCCTTTTTATAATAAAAGTATTAATAACTATATATACATAAACATTAAAATTTTATTAAAGCCAAATTACCGAAAGGTTGATGAAAATTGAAAATAAAATGATTAAAAACAAAATTCCTAAAAGGTTTGACAACAAAATTAACGATTTTGACTAAAAAAAATGCGCCTTTTAATTATTAATAACACATTTGTTTAGGTTAGTTACTTAGGGTATTCCCTTAATCGTCTAGCTTAAATATGTAGTTGCATTCTACATTCTCGTAAAATCGTTAGATATTAAAAAGAGTTTTCTGATGGAAGTCGGCATTTAGGTATCCACAATAATTGATAAACAAATTTTCCTACCTTATGTGTGTCTAATAAAATTGAATTCCGGAGTTAAAAACTATCCAATTAAAAATTACTTAAACAATCACTTCAAATCAACACCACTCGAGTGGACATCAGCTTATAAAATAAATATTTTTTTCGGCGTTTCCCAACTCGTGCCCATTATTACCTGGCCCCGAAAATCACTGACCAACTCGTGCCCGTTCAAAAACCAGGTAGAAAATTAATACACCAACTCGTGCCCGGGTGCATCGGAACTGCGGTTTTTAATTCTTATTTATTATAATTAAATATTCAAGACCTACATAATATACAGTTGTCATTGCACATAAAAAACTTAGAACTACTTACCTACATATTATTAATACTATTATACCATGATACTGTTTTAACGAAAGTAAATGTTGATATCTTTTTATTTTTAAAATTATCTATAGTCTTTTTTAGGAAATCATGTTTTTTCCTTGTTGCATTTCTCACGATTTTAGTATTATCTACACTGCGACATTTAATGTAAGTCTCTTCCTGAATTCTTAGCAATACCTCAACGAAAACAAATAATGAGGGATGTGCATTATAAAATGAACTATTTAAATGGCTGTGAAATGATTCACATGCATTCGTGGTTCTGTGTATACTAGCTGATGCTTCTGCCCATATATTAGGAGGAAAACGAGCCTCTTCCGATATATAGTTTTCCACTAAATAATCAGCAAACGCACACAATCTTTCGTCGTTGGGCTTTTCTTCCATAAGTTCAAAAACGAAGAAGTCGCTAACTAAATCTGGGTCCAAAAACATAATTCCAAAGCACTAACGCAACCATTTTCCAATATCACTTTCTTTGTTTTTATACTCCGACGATAGTCCCAAATTTTGAATTTTTCGCCACCATGCTTGACTTAAATGGAATCGGTAGCCTATCAATCTAGCTTCACTCCAAATCAATCGCGTAGCATTATGAATGCCGATTTCAAAATCAATTACTATTTGTTCAGGCAGTAGATTCCAATTCTTATCCTTACACGTATCAATTAATTTGCGAAATAATTTTTTGTAGGTGTCTTCTTTTTTATCTCGCAATAAACAAAAAACAAGTGGTATGTAATGTCCATTACGTAGGCCATGGATTGTAAACAATTGTAAAAAATACTTTGTACAATACGAAAACGTCCCATCCATGTAAAGTGTAGTGCACTCACAGAGAAATTTCAAATTAGTTTCAGTACAAAATACAATTAAATTTAATCCAACATCGTTTATAAGTACAAAGTTCTCATCTTGTAAAGTGCGTGTATTGATATTGTTTAAAACTTCAAACACCTCCTCGGCATTTGATGGAAGTTTTGGAAACTTTTTATGTTTTTCATAATAAATTGTTTTTCTTATACAATTTAAATCATTCATTTTGAGTTCATTTAAATTGGATTCAAAACATTTTCGAATAACTTTGCTAGGCTTTTCACAAATGTCATCAAAGGCCTTTCGTTTAGCAGATGCACTCACTATATGTCTTTGGATAATGTTTTCTTCTATTGCAGGATGATTATGAGTTAACACTTTTTCTGTTATGGTTTTAAATGAAACTAACTGTTTCTAAATGACTCCACAATATATTTGAAAAAATGTGTAAATTGCAAGTAAATTATTGACAATTGTTTCGATAAATATATCATCGTCAGAATGACAGAAGTTACTTTTGACATGATGTATACTTGATATATATTTGGCTAGTCCAAATAGTGCCTATCTAGTGATTGACTTAATATATATGAATAGAAAAAAGAAGAAGATTTTACAAATAGTAGCTTTGATATTATTAGCCCTATGGGGATATTCTGGATATCTTTGTCCCATTTAAGATCAGTATAACTGTGCAATGATATAGGAAACCAGGAAAACTATATCTGCTGATCTTTACAATTATTACTTAAGAAGACAGTTTAATAATGGAGAACTTCCTAGATTCAGCTGTTCATTGAGGACTTCATATTGTGGGTCTGTTAAGTGTCTTCTAATTTCTAATTCTTCAAGGAAGTCCAGTTCTTGCTTCCTATTACAAACATGTAGTATTTCTGGTTCTGTGTTAGGTGTTACTGAATGTTTAGTGTCAAGTAGGTGTTTTGCATAATGTGATTTATCTGGTTGTTTTAATCTGTATGCTCGTAAGTGTTCACTGTACCTAATTTCAAAATTACGACTGGTTTGACCAAGATAGACAGCATTACAATCCGGACATTTAAGTTTGTATATCCCAGATTTTCTTAATGGGGTTATTTTTGTTTTTACATTTAGCAAATTTCTACCTACATTGTTTTCTGTTTTAAAGAAATTGTTGTATTTGTTGCTGAAGATATTATCTTTGAAATATTATTGGAAATATTACCAGCATAAGTGATGGTTTTGTAATTTGTTACTTCTTTAGTTTGCTTAGGAAATATTAGTTGTAACGCCATCTTTTTCTCTTTTTTATTAAGTAATTTATTTATTAAATGTAAAGGATAACCATTGGATGTGGCTATTTGTTTAATTGTATTAATTTCTCTATCAAAATTAAATTTGTTCATAGGAACCGAAAAAGCTCTATGAATCATCGAATTGTATGCTGCTAGTTTATGTGACATGGGGTGGTTGGAATCATATGGTATAGTCACATCAGTATGTGTTGGTTTTCTGTAAATTGAAAAGTCCAGTACATTATTGACTTTTAGAATTTTTAAATCAAGAAAATTAATTGAGTTATTTTCTTCAACTTCTAGTGTGAATTTAATTTTTGGGTGTAAATTATTAATATAATTGAAAAACATATTTAATTGTCGTTCACTACCTACAAAACACGTTAATATGTCATCTACATACCTATACCAAAATAAAATATTTTTTGAAATATTACATTCAAAGATCTTTCTTTCCAAACTGTCCATAAAAATGTTTGCCAAAATTGGTGATATAGGGCTTCCCATTGGTAAACCTTCATTTTGAATATATACCTTACTATCAAAAGTGAAATAGTTCTGATTAATACAAACGTCAAATAAATTAAGTATGTCTGATATTATTCCCGGATGGATGTTTTTATCCTCTAGCAACTTTCTTACAAGTGTTATGCACTCTTTTGGCGGAATTTTAGAGAACATATTGGTAACATCAAATGAAATGAGTTTAGAGTTTTCTTGTAAGTTGTATGTTTTCAATTTTTTGATTAGTTCTATGGAATTTTGAATTGAGTATTTAGAAATACATCCATAGTCATTGAGTATATTATTTAGTCTTTCAGCTAACTTATTATTAGGTGTATTAATGTAAGAAACTACAGGTCTAATTGGTTTCGAATCTTTGTGTAACTTAATTGTTCCATATAATTGTGGAGATTGTGGATTCTTATTTATTAAGTGTTTCTTTTCATAGTCATTGAAAACATAATTAGAATTATTAACAATCTCTCTTACTGTATTAGAAAACTTTTTTGTTGGGTCTGCCCTAAGAATTTTGGCATCACAAGATTCAAGAAAATTATTAACTTTTGACTTGTACGCGCGAGTCTCTAAAATGACAGTCGCGTTTCCCTTGTCGGACTTTGTTATTGTAAGGTTATTATCTACTATTTTCTTCTTAATTGAATTTAATGCTGAAATGTCATTTTTAGTTTGACGTTTAATTTTTGACGGTGGGATTTTATTCAAAAGTTCGGCAATTTTAAATTTCTGACCACCATGCTAAAGAAGCCTCTTCTTCCATCACCACAACAACGTTCCAGCTCCCAAATGACATAAAACAATTATTCAAAAAGTCCGTCAAGGAGTCCTGGCAAAATTTTTGGCAAGACAGCAAAACAGCCCTTTACGACATACAACCATTAATCGGCTGTCCCTCCCTCGATTTCCTAACCAGGAGAGAAGCTGCTGTTATTAGACGATTGCGGATCAACCATACCAGATACACACATGGTTACTTGATGTCTTCTGAAAACCTTCCCGTCTGCCGTCACTGCAATAGTCCTTTAACCGTCAAACATATTCTCACAGACTGCCAGGAATACACCATTATATACAAGCGCCTAGACCTAACACCAAACCTGAAAGAGCTTTTAAACTGCACCGCTGAAATCCCAAAGACATTGAAATTCCTGAAATCAACTAACCTCTACCACAAAATATAAACTAGTGATATTTTACCGAGTATTTTACATGTTTTATGTTTTAAGATAGATGGCTTCAAGACCAATACACCAAGATCAATATGCATACAGAGAGGGAAAATCAACCGAAACAGCATTACATCAACTCATAAAAAGGGCTGAATACGTGCTGGAAAACAAAGAGGTGCTGCTGGCAGCCTTTCTTGATATAGAAGGAGCTTTTGACAACACCTCCTATGAATCTATAGCTAAGGCGACGAGGAATTTAGGGATCGATGCCACGAGCTGCAGGTGGATAGACTGCATGCTCAGAAGCAGGCTCATAGAATCAACTCTGATGGGGGAAACAATGGCAGTATGTGCAACCAGGGGCTGTCCGCAGGGGGGAGTACTATCCCCGCTGCTGTGGAACCTGGTCATGGACGGGCTCATCAGAACCCTACACAGAGGAGGATTCAACACCATAGGATATGCAGACGACCTGGTAATTCTATCCCAAGGTAAATACAACAGTACAACCAGAGACAGACTCCAGATGGCTTTAAATGCAGTAACAGGCTGGACTGTAAAAGAAGGGCTACGTATTAGCCCTTCGAAAACACAGATAATTGCGTTCACCAGAAGAAGGAAAAGGGAAGGACTTGGCCCTCTGACGCTTCAAGGTGAACCAATACGACTGTCGGATGAAGTAAAATATCTTGGGGTTGTCCTAGACCCAGGCTTAACTTGGAACCGACACCTCCAGCACGTGATCAAGAAAGCGGAGGTGACCTTCATGGTTGCCAGACGTACTTACGGCATTAAATGGGGACTAAGACCCAGCATGGTACACTGGCTATACAAAATGGTTGTCATTCCCAGGATAACATATGCATCTTTGGTATGGTGGCCAAAGACCAGACAATCCTCTGCTATGCTAAAACTAAGCAAGGTGCAAAGACTTGCATGCACTGGCATTACAGGGGCAATGAGGACTACTCCTACAGCGGCGCTGGAAACAATGCTAGACCTTCCTCCACTACATTATGTCATAATGTGTGAAGCAAGGGCAGCACTAACCCGACTGGAAAAAGCACTAGACCATGATGTGGCACATGGGAGAGGACACACAGAGATAAGGCAGGTGGGTGATGACATTTTCAAAATGCCAACAGACGAAATGACCACCAAATATATCTTTCGCAAGAACTTCGAGATTGTTATCAAAGATCGAAAGGAGCTTGAGGAAGAGAACGCACCACCACTTAGTAGAGCGAATGAACTGATCTGGTATACAGACGGATCTAAAAATGAACTCGGCACCGGAGCGGGCATATACAGCAAGACGAGCAAATATGAAGGAATCGTCTCGCTAGGAAAATACGCCTCTGTATTCCAAGCAGAGGTTTATGCAATACTTGCGTGTGCAAGGGCTAACAGTATGAGAGCCTACAACAACAGGCAGATCAGGATCTACAGCGACAGCCAAGCCGCCCTTAAAGCACTTCAGAGCTATAGGGTGACATCTCGGCTAGTATGGGAATGCGGCGAAGAACTTAGAAGACCGGCGACTCGGAACAGTGTAACACTGGAGTGGGTACCAGGTCATAAAGGAATCGCAGGCAATGAAAAAGCTGACGAACTCGCAAGAGTAGGATCGTCAACTCTGATGAACGGACCCGAACCTGCTGTGGGCATCCCCAGATGCTTAACCAGGTCATGGTTAAAAGGGTGGTTGAAAGAACAACACAAGAAATACTGGAAGAATACGACTGGGCAAATACATGGGAAGAAATTCATAAAAGAACCATCAGAAAAAGTAACGAAAGAACTGCTCTCAATGAGCAGGAACAAACTGCGCACCACTACGGGGCTACTTACGGGACACTTTCCCACAAAGGAGCACCTAAACAAAATAGGGCTGTACAACGGAGACCTTACATGCAGAAGATGCAAAAAGGATACCGAAACAGCTCTGCATATACTATGCAACTGTGAGTCGCTGGACCACAGAAGGCAGAAACTTTATGGTAGAACCCAAATGACTCCAGAAGACTTCTACAATCAACCAGCTAAGAACCTGTATGAGCTAATACAGGGAACGGATTGGCTGAATAGGTTGTAGTCAGAACACTAGGAGTATCCACAATAAGCCCAGGAGGCTGAGGTGGTACCGGCGAAAGGACCGCCCCAAAGGGAAAAAAAAAAAAAAAAAAAGATAGTGTATGTATTAATATGTCTTTTTGTCTTTTGTACAGTGCCAATGGCCATAGTTGTCGAGGCACTTAAATTCTAATAAAAAAAAAAAAAAATTAAATAAAAATTTCTCATAAAGAAAATTATTAGACTGATATTTTAAAGCTATTT
>CAJUYI010009240.1:0-10193 GCA_910591695.1 Galerucella pusilla | reverse complement strand
CTTCCAGTTAGTTATTGGCCATTTTATTCGTACTTGGAAAGACCGGGCCTAAGAGGGTGTTCCGGGTGTTCAGACTTTTCGAACTAATTGACAATTATGTGACATATGTATTATATTGTTCGCAGATGTCGTGTCCAATGAGTGATCAATGCAAGTCTACAATTTGAATCATCATTGGCCCCAGGCCATGACGAAAGTTGTAACCAAAAGTCACATTATTGTGAACAAAATGTAAGGTTATCATAAGTAATTCATGTCAAATTGGATGATATAAATATGTACAGAAAAGCTACTGTATGTTTAAATTATTCTCTATTCACATTCGAGCACGAACTTGAAGTCAACAGAAGTTTTGATATCGAGAAATACCATAATAATGTAGGTACCCACTGTAATGTGAGTAAAACTTGATGTAGAAATATTCACAATAATAAAATTTTACTTGGAAATTTATATTAATAACATGAAAAAACAAGAATAGATTTTGTTTATCAAACTGAATAAATAATAAAAATAGCAATATAATATTTAGTTAAAAATAAAACAACAAACGTGAAAAAAATGTACCTAATAAAGATTGTGGTTATAATATTCTCATAACACAAAACTGACAAATATCGATGTCAGTTGTATCAAAAAAGCTGTGTGAAACGGGCGGCAATTCAACCAATCATTAGGCTGCAGAAATACCAACTAAAATTCAAATCGCTCCTCTTAGTTTAAAAACAAGGTATGGACCCAATCCGCAAATCGTTTAAAATTAGACAGATATTAATTAATTTAAAAAAAATTTCATTCAAAAATAAATAGTGCTTTGAAATTCGTAATAAAATTACTTGGGTTACTATCGAAACGTAAAGGTTGATTTGTCAATCTTGACGCATATCAATTTAATTGCTGATGTTCACAAAACAGCTGATGTTCTCGAAGCTGATAATGGATTTTCCATTCCTGAGACTTCAGAGCTGGTTGAGGCAGTGAATACTTTTTTAATTTTTTTTACGGTGTCAGAAGCCAAAATAAATAGTACGACATTCTAGTCAACAACTTATTAAATTATTAAAACATCTTTAGTCACTCGTCTCGTAAGACACTCGTGACTAAAGTAACGTTTTTCACACTTGGTACTCAATATACTTACTATTATTTTTAGTATTTCATTAATAAAGTTTGCATTCTAAATATCTCATACATTAAATAGTCCTGCCGAATTACACACTCGATGTTTGTATTGATACCGGCTAAATTTGAATCGTTTAGATTTTAAACTTTTTCCTTTGGTAATTTGACACAAAAAACCCAACCGCGTTTTTAATAGTTGACAGTTTTTCTCGTCTAATTTCTAGGCAACAGTTTCTCATTGAACAACCCAAATTTACCCGATTATTTACTTCCCTTTAATTTTGACCCATCGCTATCAATAATTGGTATGTCAAATATAAATTTTAAGTGGAAAAATTACTTAACAACTGTCAATTTAGCTGTCAGCAGTTTTTCCGAAAAAAAAAATCGAAAAAATTTTCGCGAAAGAAGAAAAATCCTCGCTTATGCTATTTGTTGAAACAAATTACTAAGAAATTCGTTTTTCCGATTTTTTCCGGAAAAATTAAATTCACTTGGGATATTACCCCCGACTAAATACAATCCTCGTGTTGTATTAGAAGTGATAGTCTTCAAAATATGTACTTCAGATTTTTTGCAAAATCAGTTAAAATTTTATGTCTCCGCATAGTTCACCGGACTCCTTATCCCATCTACCTATGATGAGGTTAAACGATTTTGATCCATATTTTCAAAAACTATCCACTGAACCCCTCTGAAAAAATGAAAAATTAACACAGAATTAATAAGAAATAACGACATTATTTAGTTTGTCACATGTTGGAATATTTTGTTATCTAATAAAAAGTGTGAATAGATTTTCGGTTTGGGTAACCTTCACGTGTTACCGAAAATTTAAACATTATAAATTGTGCAATCATTTTAAAACTTTATTACATCATACAGCCATTGTTTACCTACTGATTATTATGCATTAAATCATCTGTCTAATATCTATCTATATTTAAAATGTAGAACAGCAATTCTTTTCCATAAAACATCCAATTTATTAATTAAACGAAACACGAAATTATTGACTACAAATTTCCGCTTGGAATAATACCGAGAACTTTTTGTTACTTTTCTTAGATTGTTTTCCAAGTGGATGAAACGAACAAACTTGGAATGTTTCTTATCGAATATCCTACTGACTGCGCCAATTAAGTTTGGCACGAGATGAAGCTCTGCAAATTGCTACTTGCCAAGCAATTGATACATTAATTTAAAAAAGTTGAGGAGTTAATTTGATAAAGTTATTTCAAATGTTCAGTGGAAAGAAAGACTAGCATGTGCGTAGCCAGGTTTCGTTATTAGGGTGTACGTTCAACAAAATAAATCGACTAAAAGTACATGAAATAACCCTTTCATGGGAGAAATATTGAAGATTTGAAATATACATATAGAAAAAATCTCTAATGAATTAAAGGAGTCCTTTTTCGAGCAGTGGGACAGTATAAACTATAAGCTAAATAAAAAAAATTACGTTTTGATATATATAACAAAAACACAGATTATTATAAAATTAATATTCTGTTCTTCTTTTTAAAAACAGATTGCGAAAATTCTATTCGCGACATACGATTTACACAAGTACGACAAGGAAAATATGAGAAAAACTACTTGAAGGAGAGAGAAGAATATTTGTGCGCAGCCAGCGATAGGCGTTTGTTCAGTGCCCTCTATTTTAACCGCTGTTGCCAAATATACTTAACTGAATAGTTATTCCCAATTTTTGTCGGCAACAATGTTAAATATCAATAATTGATAAATCTAAAGCAAAGTGTATAGATTTTATTTATTGCCGATTGTAATTTTGTCCAAACTTTTTCCTGAAATATATTATTTTCCAAAAGTCAATAATTTTACAAATCTCGATTTTCTTCCATTAAATACGGCGTTATCCCGTGTTAAAAGTCAAATGCAATATAATAAAATGATAATTTATTCCCTAAAAAATACCAAAAATTCTAAACTGGCAACCCTGCTTTCATATCAAATTGGTAGCTAGAACTGAACACACGCCCAACACTGACTGCGAACAATTATTCTCTCTTTCAAGTAGTTTTTCTCATATTTTCCTTGTCGTACTTGTATAAATCGAATGTATCGAAAAGACTTTTCGCGATCTGTATATCCACTACTTCATTGGCATCAATTTCTATCCCATGAGTGCCAAACCGTTCAGTCTGTTTTCACTCGTTGTGTTTCGTTTCGCAAGTAGTTGTTAAGTCTTCTTATGTTTGAAAAGGTCCTTTCTGCGGTAGCAGTGGAAACACGATGGAAGCCAATATTTCCAACAATGTGTAAATATGTTGATATCGTTTTTCATCACACTTATCTAAGCTTTCCAAATTTTATTCCGTAAACTTTCCAATTTACAGATAAAATTTGTAGATAAATGTATCAGCTATGATTTTTGATTTAAACATTTTCTGTATTTTATTTATTTAAATAATTAGAGGGAAAAAACAAAACAAAAAAAGTTCACTCAACGATTTTCCGGAAAATTACATCGTAAAGTTTTTCTCATGTTAAACACAACCCTTTCAAATACTCAATTTTGAATTTTCAAGTTTTTTGTTTTTTTTGTGAGGTTTAATGTGTACTTTGATTAGGCTAAAAGCTATTTTTGAAGTAGGGGTGGTGAGAGTCATAGCTGCTTCCACACTTAAAGTTCTGATTTGACGGAAACACATCAGATAGTTGATATATTAACTTTTCGGGAGGGGGACGTTTCTAAACTCCCCCTGGCCCCGCCCGTGAAGACTAAATATAATTATTTTTCTATTTAAACTAAACAGCAGCATTTTTAAAATCTAATTCACAAAAACATCCATCAACTAGAAGTGAAGGTGAAGAAAATGTTCTTATAAAACAGATAATACACTATAACTGTAATCTCATGAAAAAATTAGAATACTCCCTTTTTTAAATTAATTTCATGCTAAATCGGGTACAGGCTGCTACTCTATAAAGGATTTGGGAGATGTAGACAATAGTACTTATTATACACCAAGGACCAAGGTGGTGAAGACTATTATTATTGACCGAGCACCAAAATTATTTCGCGAGGGGCTTTGCCCCGAGCAGATTATGATGCGAGGCTTATAAACTATAAACTTATTTTTCAATAATTTTTTGATGGCCCTGGTATAAGCCTCATCAAATGAATGTCAAATAATAATAATTAATTTGTTGATATGTATATAATGAGAAATGTTGATTTATGATTACTTCTGGGTTCTTTCCGCATGCTAGTAGAAAAAATAGTGTACCTAACACGTGCGTAAAGTGACTTTTCCGCACGCGATTGCTGGCCGAACTCCGCTAAAGCGACAGTTGATATATGGGTACCATATACCTTTAGTTAGGAGGTAAAATATTGACTTATTATTAGGTGGTCGTGGACAAATTATAAAATTCGGTAATAAGACAAATCCAGTAAATTGTCGAGTTCTATATTCAACTATTATTAAGGAGTACCATATTAACTGTTAGACACCCAAATATTTCTGAAAAGAGATATATAATATGTCATATCAGGTGAATGAGAATTAAAAAAAGAAAACAAAAAACGTCAAAATATACAGGTTGTCCCATTTAAGACAACATAAGTTTGCATTATATTGCCTTAGTGGAGCCGCATAACAAAAACATTCTGTGCGCCACTGAACTCTTTAATATTATATCTATCAAAACGTTTTCTTATATTTTTCTTAATTAAGAAGTTATAGTACCTTGTAGTTTTCGACAGTTTTCAATAATCGCCCTGTATCTTCCAACTGCAGGGAGTTACGAAAGATTTAAATAGGCTATCGTTACTTTAACAAAAAAAGAAGTCATAACATCTGAACTGCTTTTCTTCTATCTTTTCTAGTTAACGAGATACCCTGCAAAACACACCAGTCTGGGACACCCTGTACATAAACAATTTATAGTGGTTTTAATGAGTCAAGTCACCTCAAAAATATCAACTGTCTTTACAAACAGATATTTAAAACATAATTTTTCGTTAAAATAATTGACAAGTACTCGGAAAACCATGACTAAGCTTTCCTTTAAACATTCGGTCTCATAATTTCGAATAAATCTAATTCCACTTAATAATCATCTAATTAACGTTAATAATTTTCATTTCCAATCATTAAAAATATATACAACGTTCAAGGTAAGATGCTTTTATTCGATTTTTCCACCTACTCAAATGAATCAAGTAAATAATGGTTTTTTTTTCGCTATTAGCAGTTGAGATTGTAAATAAACAAATTTCATTATTAGTTACTGTGTTGAATGATAAATTTTCTATTAAATGGAATACATTAATTTCCTTGATATACCATGTGTTTCGATGAAAAAAGAGTTGCACAATATGAGCAGAGTGGAAACAACACGAATAAAATTATTTTGAAGTCAATTGTACGTTCTTCAAAATGAAATATACAGGGGGATTCGCGCAAGTCTAGGACAGTCGATACCAGTGGAGGATAGCTATTACCGCTGCAGAGCTCCCAAAAAATCTTCTTGTTAACTAAAATATTTCCTTTGATCAAATATAAAATCTATAATATATCGATGGAAAACAACCCCTTTACAGGGTAAATTTTTTTTCAAAAATGCAGAACACCTTAAAATTTTTACCACGAGACGCCACTGGTTGGTACTGTCTATTTTCAATGAAACAGCCTGTATATTCTTATACAGTTTGGAAACCACGAGAGACGTCAACTTTTGAATTGAGTTGTGCGTTATATAAACATAAATGTAAATGTACAGGGGGATTCACGCAAGTATGCCATAGTCGGTGTTGTTTTTTTAATGAAACACCCTGTATATTTGCATATTTTTGAGATCCTCTTAATGAACCGATTCCAACAAACTAAATAATGTATGGTCAATTATGAGTTATACAGGGTGAAATTTTTATTGTTACTGTTATTAAACACATACGTAAAATACCTGATGTATTTGATTTTAATACATTAAAATGAATGCTCAAAATGTTCTCCACCTAGTTGTTGGCAATAGCACAGTTTCCTATAGAGCTCCTCCTTAACTTTGTTTAAAGTTTGAGGTGAAATATTCCGTATTTCTGTAGTTATCCTGTCTTTGAGGTCTACAATGCTAGTTGGTTGTGTTGCATATACTTTGTTCTTGAGATAACCCCACAGAAAAAAATCTAACGGCGTAAGATCTGGCGATCTAGCTGGCCACTCAATAGTACTTCTTTGTCCAATCCATTTCTTGGGGAAGATTTCATCTAAATAAGTTCTTACCATTAAAAAGCATAATGGGGTGTTGCCCCGTCTTGCTGGAACAAAACATTTTCATTCGGTAAGTTAGGATATATTGCGTTGGGAATAACTTCATTTCTTAGCATATTTAAATATTATTCAGCTGTCAAATTTCCATCTATAAATAAAGGATCAATAATAGGGTCGCCTATGATACCGGCCCAAACGTTCACCTTTTGAGGGTACTGAGTATGTGTCTCACGCATCCAATTAGGATTCTCTGCTGACTAATATCTACAGCTCTGTCGGTTTACCTCTCCATTCAATGTGAATGTTGATTCGTCAGAAAAAGTAATGGAACCAGGAGCTGTCTCATTTCTTTTCAGCTTATTCATCAATCTTTCGCAGAAATCCATTCTACGATCTGGATCGACTTCTGTTAACTCCTGCACAAAAGTTTATTTGTAGAGATGAAGTTTTTCTTTATGAAGACATCTTAGAACAGTTGTATGACTAACATTATTTTCACGGGCAATTTGACGTGTACTTGAAGTTGGATTCTCTTCGACACTTAACAAAATATCCACTTTCACATCATCTTCAACGGAGTGTGGTTTTCTTTCCAATGGTTCGACATGTCCAAGTTCTCTGAATTGTGCATGAATTTTAGACACAGTACTTTGTGAAATATTAGGCAATTCGGGATACCTGTGATTAAATAAGTTTGCCACTTCAACTTCACTTCTGCAGTTATCCCCGTACCCGATCATCATTAAAATCTCAATTCGGTGAGTCTCAGTTAAATATCTCATTGTTATGTCGACTAGGAAAGAGTGTTTGACAAAGATTTTACTTTTTCAGTATAAACTGTCAACACATCAACAGCTGACAGAATAGAAAACAATCCAAATTATTTACCGATTTAAAACAATCCACATTATTTACCGATTTTGTCTAATTATTGGCGTTTTTAGGCAATTTTTAGGTATTTATGATAAAATTCATGTGCGTAGCAGGTTTTGTTTAATATACAAATACGTCTAATAATTAGTTAGTTTAGATTTTTGATAAATCCATATTTAGCTAATTTAAAAAAGTACCAATATTTCAAGTGTAATAAATTATTAATTTTAAAATTTCACCCTGTATAATTCATAATTGACCATACATTATTTAGTATGATGGAATCGGTTCATTAAGAGGATTTCAAAAATATGCAAATATACAGGGTGTTTCATTAAAAAAAAACACCGACTATGGCATACTTTCGGGAATCACCCTGAACGTTTAAATTTATGTTTACATATCGCACAACTCAATTCAAAAGTTGACGTGTCTCGGCATTTTTTATAATTCTCTAAAATAATGACATAAAGAATTTTATGCCATAAGTGTATATAGATGGTGCTCTTGCAAACTATTACTTTGCAGTAAGACGTTATCTATATCATTCACGATAAGTTTGCAATTTTGACATTTGTAGTAACAATTGCTGCCACTGAACAAAATCTAAATATCCAAAGTGAAAAGGAATAATTAATAATATAAAGGGGGAAGTTACGGTCCAAAAGTTGGCTGTCCTGTCCAGGGTTGCCAGACTTATGTTGTCAAAATCAGACAAATTTATTAGAATTTCTGGCGTTTTTATTTCAATCGCATTTTATACGAGTAGTTTGTTATTTACTGGACACATTGAAATTTATGTATTCAATTATCAAAATTTTATATTTCCTGCTCTTATTTTTGAGTTGAATGTAATATTATACAATAAACAACTTATCAACATAATTTTATGCCAACTACAGGATAAAAATTAGGTATAAGGTGGCATCGATGTAGAACATCTGTCATGTTTTGTTATTGCAAACGTATCGTAAATAAACTATAGACGAGAAATATCCTGGTAAATGGAATGGACGACGCGGACAAATAGATTGTCCAGCTGGGTCACCGGACCTAACACCTTTACATTTTTTTCTGTGGGGAAACCTTAATTATAAAGTTAACGCTACAGTTATCGACAGTATTGATTCTAATAACAATTGATAAATATACAGTAAAACAATTTGCAAAATATAGAAAAAATTAAAGATTCAACGCACTACCTATATTTTTGGTACTTTAATTCTTTACGTCAGGTTAGGTTTAAGCGACCGGGGGTCGCGACGCAAAAGATCTGACCGTTACGTTACGTTATGTTACGTTGCTTCGTTATGTGCCTTGCTTGTGTGCGTGTGCTCTCTCCTGAGTCTCTCTCTCGTTTACGAAAAAGCGATTCATATGCTTCGGCCGGGAAGCATTCTACCACCGAACCACCGATTCTACATTAAAATCCCATGCAAAGTTGGTATTCGCAGTACTGGTGATCTACTTGAATTTGTTCGGATACCATACCATATCGTACCGTACCATTATCTATAATAATGAATATTCTTCTAAATATTTCAAACGTCTACCTGTTGTCGTTATTAATATCAAGCAGAATAATTATTTAAAAATAAAATCAACAATAAAAAAACTTTTTCACGGGGAATCGAACTCGGGTCTACCGCGTGAGAGTCTGGTTTGCTTACCACTCGACCATCGAGGAATATGCAAATTATTTATCTATAACGTCAGATGTATTACATAATTTTTGCTTAAAAGGAACTAAAGTTCCTACCGTGTGTCCCGCGACACGTTCTACCTTTTTTTCTACTGTAACATTCTTGTTAACATTTATTTGTTCATATCCCCATATTTTGGTTCAAATAATCCGCCCTTAGTTATGAATCATATATATTCGGCCTACAAAAATATTGTCATCTAAAACAGTTGGAAATTGGCTGGTGTTTCGGTTTTTGTTGATAAAAAGTGTTTGAGTTGTATTTGAATTGAGTTTATTTCATAGTCCCAGTTCCAGCGTATCACCGAACAACGTTCAATTCAAACCATTTTTTAAACCGACATTTCGTTCGAAATTTATGATCATTTAATACAATTTTAGTAAAAAACGCGATTCGGTTTGTTTGTGTGAATGTTGCGTACAAATTGACTTTTTGGGAAACTTTCATAGCACGTAGCTTTAGTGTACAAGGTACGTTTCTTTTCAGCTTTGCAAAACATTCAGATATTTTATAATTCAATTTCATATAGGACCTCTTATGGTTAATATTGAAATTTTCAGTGCGAGAGAAGAACACCGGTTTGATTGGAATTCGGCACCACCAGTCAAAGGATTCGAGTCCTTCACATCTCAATCCTCCTATTTTTATTTTCTTGGCTGTTGGTGTGGAAACACCAGTAGTCCTTATCAGTCTCAACAGACTTCCCTATTTCCTTTTTGAAGAAATCATCCCTTGGTCTTTCTAGTCCTATTCTCCAATGAGACAATGACTCAATTAAACTGCGGGGGCCATTTTGAAGAGCACGCTCCGGATCCGGCTCATAATTTGTTACCTAATAAATTATTTTTTTCTACGACCGTGCGTTTTAACCCATTTTCCCCCACCCATTTTAGTTTTGAAAGTGTCACTTTCCCGCACTAGTGCAAATTTTGACCTTTTTAGATAGTTTCTTACTTCGTAAGTTATAACTATTGTTACAACAGGTGAATAAATATTTACAAAATATATCAAATAAAATTCTTTCATCTACAAATGACTTAAAACCTTTGCCGTCACCGTGATCGTTATCTTTATGCGACCTGCAACCAATGTCATCCTCATCGACGTCATCTACTTACCAGTCATTTGTTATTAACCAAAAACTTGCAAAATTACGGAAAATAAAAAATCGTTACGCTAATCATTTATTCTGGTAAAATGGATAAATTAAAAACAAACACTATTTGACTCCTGATATTTTTTCGAAAAATGCTTT
>CAJUYI010009239.1:0-10193 GCA_910591695.1 Galerucella pusilla | reverse complement strand
ATATAAAGATAGACTGTTTTTAGCGACTAGATCGAGGTTGGTCGGTATGTGAAAAAAAAGGGGGTGTTCCTCTCCTCTACAAGTACCAAACCAAAATTAAATAATACGATCAAAATAACCATTTGCATCCGTCATTTTTTGTATAGCACTCTCATTTGTGTAAAGAAACAATAATATAAGAAATAAAGGGGAGCAATATATGAAAAATGAATCCAGGAAATTGTCCACTTCTGAACTGTTGTAATAATATTGTTGTAAGCTTCACAAATATTTATTCAAATCAAGTAACTGTCAAAAAACATTTCCAATTTCTTGTTTTCTTTACGTACCTTCTGTGAGTTTAAATATTTTCCCTTAAAAAGATGTAATAAATCCTGAAATGATTATTTTCACCTCGTATACACCAACGCCGAGATTTCTGTTCAGGTAAAACGACATGAGTTGTTGGATTTCGTCCTTTTCTTTTATACTGTATAAGTTTGCATGAACCGGAGCTGGACCACCTTTGAAACGAAAATGCCATTCATCAGAAAGCTACACTCAAGTTCCAATGGCGTACGTACCTATGGGAGTTTTAAGTTATGTTTGTAGTATGTTAATCATTAAGAAATCTTTTCCTCGATTCACTTCGAGATGAGCGTCAATCTCAATTGCCACTAGTACAGAAAAGGAATTTCTAGCAAAAACATAATAATAATCTGCACTCTATCAGCACTGAACAGACTGCATCAGGACGTTTTAGAATGCCATCAAGATTTTGCTCCTTGGTAGGTATAAGAATTATCCTGAGGTGGGTTAAAGGGCACGACAGAAGTAAAGGTAACCGCATTGTCGATTCTTTTGATAGGGAAGGGGCTGGTCTAGGACTTTTAGGACACAGCGACATGTTAGAGCCTAACGACTTCGACAATTGCGGCACCAGCCAAACGTTAGACCCATCCTCAAGCTCTAAAGACATGGGATGAAATCAAAGTTTAGCCAGGATCACACTGGGCGACCATGGGAAGTTGGCGTCGAAGAAATACTTGGCGCTGATCAGGAAAAACTTCGCTTAACAGTAGGATTTCTGTCAACTAAGGAAACACCTCCATACAATGGGGCTATTGGACACACCTCTATGCAGGATGTTTAAACAGGAAGACTAAACTGCCAGTCATGTCCTATGCGAGTCAATGAGAGAGTATTGGCTCACATCTGTCGATATGAAGGAGATGTCTCCTAGTGACCTGTCCAACTACCTGGAGAGGAAAAGATGGACCTAGGAGGACAACTCCTCGGGAGGACGTACAAAGGTTCACATATGGCCTAAGTGCTGTGGGCCTACTCCCTAAGCTACAGATACAGAAGCAGATTTTCAATTGAAAAGTAAGTCAGTAAGATATTCTCACAAGTACAGAACAGCATGGAATTGTAGAACAGGTCAATCAATAATTCTCGACACCTCTACATGATGTCACAATTTGTTAATAACACGTTTAAACAACAACTAAATTTAATTGCTAAGCGAGATGATAAACATAAAGCCGCCATTGACATTGTAATAATAGTTCGCAACAGAAAATAACAGTATTTGTCCCTTAAACTATTCTGGTAACGCCTTTGGAATCAACCAAACATTGTATGCAAGAATTTCGATGAACGAACTTAACTTTGTGTTTTGAATGTAAAACGATTGTTAAATGAACAGTTACTTCTAGACACCATTAGACCACAAAAGAATACAAAGTAGACCGTAAAAGAATGGCATTTCAATTAGTTTATTGTTGTTATGTTGTTTGTTTTGTGTGATTATCGAAACATTGAAGCCAATCTTGTTTTTTAGTAGCAGAAAATAATTTAGGTTCAATTGTATGCAATGATATTGGGCAATAATCTAAAATTATAGCGCCATTGTGGTTAAATATAGTACTATACTGTACGGTATTTTACCCTATTTAAAGTGTTTTCGACAATGTGGTCAAGATTTAAATAAACTTTATAGTCAAAATAGTTTGATTGACAAAAAATATGTTCTTTTTCATACGGAGGTATAGAATATATTTTTTAATAAACCATAATTCTGAGTGAAACTTTTGAAATTTTATCTAGTTCACTTTGAAATAATTGTAGAAAGAAAAAAATTGTAGTTGTAAACTATATCAAAATGGTTCGTATAATTTTTTCCTCAAATGACATTAGGGTGGCTAAAAGTTGATGGTGGTTTTTCAACCTTAAAAAAATGATAACTCGTAGGAACATTTTTTTGTAATCAATCTGTCGCATGAACCTAATTTTTTTCTCTCTCAATTTTAATTTTTTTATAAATTATAGTAATTACATCGGGGAAAAATCGATAAGAACAATTTTTGATAAGTATAAAGCTCTACAATTTTTGTCTGAAACTTTTTTCTGTTACTCCAACGGCTTTTATTTAATTTCATTTATTTTTTTCTCCTTTCTGGGGGGTTTATGCATAGCCACATTGTACCTATGTTTGTAGACTGTTCAAAGTAAATTATAAAAAAAATTTAAAACATCCACTCAAAAATTATGATTTAATGGACTTTTTTCTTAGACTACATGTAAAAGCTTCTTAGCATCTGCATGGTTCGAAAGAGATATGAAATTTGAGACTATTCTCAAAAGGTGTACATTGTACTACAATACCTACACAGAATAATAGCCCAACAATTCATAAAGAATGAAAAAATATTACAAACTGAATACACGGGTTTTGAGTTTTTGTTGTCTATTATCTGATACAAGTCTCAGACAAATCGTCAAATAGAGTGTTTCAGTTAAAGTTTGAAGTTTTTAAATTGTGGGACTTATGAATAAGCTCGAAAATTCAATTTTCATTGTCGTTTTTGATATTTTTTTCTTTTTAAACCAATGAGCGATCTCGGTACAAGTTGTCAATCCAATTTTTTTGAAAATGCCTAAACTGCTCCTTGACAAACCAGGTCTGGGCACAGTATAGAAACGGACCAGTAGTATAACTCTTATTAATTTCATTCAAAAATTGCCAGAGCTTTTAATGACCTTGAACGGATCGCTTTACGATTCATTTTACCATAGGCGTAGGTAGCATAAGTTCTAAAATGACTTGAACGTGTTAAATGTTTTTTCTTAAATATTGTAGAACAGTACACTGAAGAGTGAATAAAACTATAGTCTTATACAAAATATTTATTGGTTTTTCCAAATTACAATTTTCATCTTGTTATGACTTTTAAAATTTTTATTGACAAATAATATATAGTCGTACCCTGAATATACAGGTAACATCTCGGCTGGTATGGGAATGCGGCGAAGAACTTAAAAGACTGGCGACTCGGAACAGTGTAACACTGGAGTGGGTCCAAGGTCACAAAGGAATCGCTGGCAATGAAAAAGCTGACGAACTTGCAAGAGCAGGATCGTCAACACTGATGAACTGACCCGAACCATCTGTGGGCATCCCCAGATGCTCCACTAGGTCATGGTTAAAAGGGTGAGTAAAAGAACAATCCATAAAACTCTGGAAGAATACGCCCAGGCAAACACATGGGAAGAAATTTATGAAAGAACCATCAGAAAAAGTAGCAAAAGAACTACTCTTAATGAGCAGGAACAAACTACGCACCATAACGGGGCTTCTACAACTTCTACAATCAACCAGAAAAGAACCTGTATGAGCTAATACAGGGAACGGATTGGCTGAATAGGCTGTAGTCAGAATGTTAGGAGAATCCACAATAAGCCCAAGAGGCTGAGGTGGTACCAGCGAAGGGACGGCTCCTTTAAAAAAATATATAGGTACATGGTTATAACCATTTCAGCAGAAGGGGGCAAAACGAAAAACGATGTTTAAAAATACTTTTAGATGTAGCCAAGTCAAACAAATGATTTAAAAAAAAACTTGACATTATTTCTTGAACTTGAAAAATTGCTTTAGGTCGTGGCACTCGATTTTTTTGCCTTAGGCGGCGCCTTCATTGAAGCTTTCCCCTTCTAAACCTATCAGATGAAAAAACCAAAACCCTCCCCATATGAAAGCTATAGCTACGTGACTGACGGATGGCAATGCTATAGTTTACATTTCTGTCTATCTATTGAGGAAATATTTGCTTGTAGTGCTTGCACAAAGTATAATGATGAAAAGACAGACCAAAAGAAGCGGCTGTATTTTTAGGGCATAAAGCATTTTCGACTTCTAAAAACTATGGAGGTCTGAATGTACCTCCTAGTAATATTGTAGAATATGTTAAACAACTAGAAATAATCTTTGTTGAAAATTTTAATAAAATTAGTTGTTACGAGAACGTTGGAGCGACCATTAGAAAATTATATGAAAATTTACCATTTACACATCCTTGTAAAGAGTTTCCTCCTAAATATTTCTCAAACACATATATTAGGCTGCGGATTTATTTTACAATTAAATTTGCGAACCGGGATATAAAAAATAGATATTCTTCGAAACAATCAATGAAACCTAACATAAAATTAAATATCTTAAAACATCTTTGAAAACCGGCAGGTATATTTTATTTCACAACATTTACTTAAATACAATTTTTTTAATTGAGTTGTTAACGGGCTATTCAATATGAAAGACTTTCAAAATTCATAGATTTTAACAACTCATTTGGTTAAACGCCTTTGGTTTTGGATCGTTCGTGTATCGATTCTCTCAATTTTCGAATCGCGATAATTATTTTTCCTAGTACCCGTATTTTACTGCTAGGTAAGTTGGTACTCTTTGATGGCCTCTGATTTGAAACAACCTGTATTGACCTGTATACATTTTATATTAGAATACCTATTCAAGTTGGCATTTGCAAACATTTTATTGTTAATTTTTATACCTACTAGTCTCATCTTTAGCTTACTACATTATTACTTTTTGATGTAACTTTCATTTATTGAATTGAACTGACTGATAAAGTACGTCGAAAAAAAACGAGCGTAAAAAAATTATTACAACAACAAAATTAAGCCATTAAATGTATCTGCTATGAAAAAGAAGGCCAATTACAACTGATAGATTAATTTCATTACTTTTATGGCGCAATGATTGGATTATAGTAATTAGTTACAAGTAATTGAAAAAGGAATATTGTTTAATGTACTGTAGGTAGTTAATCCTCACAGGTGGTTAACACGAATCTGTCATAATAAAAATAAAATAAGAAACTGGCGAAAAGATTTCATAATATACCTACTTTGATATAATAATGCTATTTATGGTTAAATATTTCTATAGAATGTGAAAATTTTGTTCGTGTTTCAACCAGTGGCAGCTTATCAGTGGAGGCAATATTTAATCCCCTCTTTATGAGTATAATATTTTCTGCGAAATGTAAACTTCAATTTCGCCTGTTGGTATACGCAGCCCACCATACATATGTGAGGCAAATTCATACAGTATGTTTTTCCCAAACTCCTAGAGCATTTCTCAGTTAATTTTTCTTTAGCAGATGTAAAAAAAGACCCACTATTTTCAAGATCAGAGATTGTAGAGTACTATTCATTGAATTGTGCATTATAATTTTTGAAATTTCGTATGTTTAGACCATACTTCTTACCTACGTCTATGTATTTTAACCCTAACCCTCCAGTTACAACATCAAATAATAGTATTTCATTAGAACAAACAAACTTCCGAAAAAACTATTTAATTGAATTGAAATGCAGCGGAACACGCGTTTCGTTCGAAAAAACTAAGTTGGGAATTTCAGTGGAAGAAGGGGAAAACGAACGTTTCCTCAATAAAACAACCGCCTCCCCCAGGTGACAGATGATCTACCGCCGCGTGTTTCCCTTCCATTCTTCTTATAGAACTGGTTCCAGCTGAGTTTGACAATAACGGTTGTGGCTAGCTTGCCAGCAACGGGCTCTAAGACGTACGTTGCAAAGAGATATATAGTTTTGTATTTAATTGTTTGTTTTTTGGTTAAAAGTCACAAAATTGCTATCGGTTTGAAAGAGTATTTGTAAACTCGATTAAGAGTCGTCTTCAGTAGATTCATTCCAAAAAAATGATCATAATTAAGAGTTTCAAAAAAGTATTTCTGTATTATATAAAATGTATGCGGGATTATTAAAAAATTCAAACAATCAATATTTGATATTTACTCAAGTTTTAGAAGGCTGATGTTGAATTCCGTTGTTGAAAATTGATTGTACTTTTCCTGTACCTTGAAAGATCTACAGGGTCTCGAAAATTCTCCAAGCATTGTCAAGCAATCTTATCAGGAAAAATACGAACACAATCTCTCATTGGTTCAATGAACTTGGAATCCATCATTCGTGACAGCATTGCTCCCGCTTACCGAATAAATAATGGGTGACAGCTCGCTATGCTTCTCTGTCGGAGCCGGCGAGGTCACGTGTGAACGAAATCTGGGGATTTCCTCATCATTCCTATATACAAATCTCTATTCTCGACTGTCATCGGAATTTACTTTTCTATAAGAGGGTATGTCTGCGATAAACCACAAAACAGTCTAACCTATAGAAGTGAAAGTCCAATAAGATTACCTAGAATGAAAAAATGAGGTGTCAAACCCATCCACCTGAAGCGCTAGTTGCAATTGAGTTGTCGAAATAGGCAAGGCAGCGGAGGCCGAAAAACAGACTAAGGGAAGAAGAATTTCAGCGATCGCAGTGGATGGGTTCAGAACTATTCTAAAGCGCTTTTTTAATGGAAGTTTGTTTATTTGAATGACTAATGCCCGATTTCACTAACAATTTCCTGAAGTCAGGTAATACCTAAAACGAATTTAGGAATTCCCAAATGCAATTTACATTTCACCAGGCGCTAAGTAATACCTAAGAGTGATGATATTACCTATTTCCCATCACTTTTTTCACTTTTTTCCACTTTTCCATGCCATTTTTGTTATAATTTGTTTTCAAATTTTTCAATAATACAATACTAAGATTAGTAGAAAATTTCTTGAGGAAACATATGACATCGACTTAATTTTCAATAAAACAAACGTTTTGATGTAATGTCTGTACACCCAGGAACGCATACTTCACACCAACCATTATAAAGTTATTATACCTCATTTAAAAACCAGAAGGAGTGATTTGAATTTAAGTTGGTAATTCTGTAGATCTCTGATTAGTCAGATTCAGCCCAGTTTCACACAACACTTTTTAATATTGACATCAGCTGATAGTTTTCATTTTTGATAGTTCTGACAGATAAATAAATAGTACATTATTACTTTACATTTTTTTTTAAGTAGTGAAGTCGGTTTAGCGAGTATTAAGGGAATACTGAAGTAGAGGAACATTATATAGTGCAGAAAATATTGGTGGAATACCAGGACTTTTGATAAATTGTGATGAGTGAATAAAAAATGTCGTTCGAAGAACAAAAATGTTATCTGTGCTGGAAAAAATTTTGCAAGCTTCAAAGAAACGTTCAGACTTTCTTGAAACAAATTAAATTTATCTGTGTCACCTTTTGACGAGTCAAATGTAGGTACTATTTATTTGTTATATACATATTTGGGAAGAAATCGTCAAAGTTCATCGGAAGAACATGCCATGGAAGATATAAAACAATATAGAAAAGAATGGGTGTGGTAGAAAATACATTATTGGTTTTTGAAGTTAAAAAGAAGGAAGAAGGTATCTCAGAAGTATTTGAAAATTGGTTTATTACACTTAATCCGGCAACATAAAGCTAACTGTTGGGAATGTTTAAATGAATACTGCATATTGCTCTACAATGCTATTAATTTTGTTATTGCCAGAACATATTACCAATTGTCATATTCTTTCCAATTTAATTGGAATAAATATAATCAAAGTAACTTGACTATTTGTAATTCTCCACCATCAACAATGACCTTAATTTGTTTGTTGTCGATGTGAATCTGAATCTTCTCATGTTTGAATAAGAAACGAAACAGGAAAAAGTCTTACATTTTGTTTAATGCGTAGGTACATCTGAAAAATATACTGCAGATCAGAGGAGAAATCGACTTTGACTAATGTCTTTGCTATCAAGGCATATTTAATATATTTGAAACACGACTGTTGACTACGTTTTCGGAACACACCCTTTAGTAACTAATCTGGTAACTTTTAGTGGTGTGAGTAAGGCTTTTCAAATTACTCCTCCTGGTTTTTAAATGAACTATATAATATTATGAATTATCACACTTGATAACACTTACAATAACAGTAACAAATGGCAAAAGGAAGCAATCTATAAACGACAATGGTGACAACAACTATATGACAGCTATGATGAATTTTAAAATATTTTCTTCTTCTCGTGCTAAAGGCCTTAGCTGCCAGGCCTGTTTCGACAACTAAATTGCCACTAGCGCTTCAGGTGGATGGGTTTGAAACCTTATTTTTGTATTCAAGGTCATCCTATGAACTTTCACTTCTATAGGTTAGACTGTTTTGTGGCGATAAACTTTCATATTTTCTATGGAGGGTAGAGGTAAGGAGAACCATCTCTGTGTTTGAAAAAGTGTCCGTAACAGCGCGTCCAATAAGGGTGGCGCTGCGGCACCTTAGGATACTTTTTAAAGAAAGCGCCAAAAGTGATTAGAAGAAGATAGAGGAATAAACAAGGTAAATAGTTGAAGTTTTGTATACGGGTATTTTACTAACTACTCTAGTCATGAAAATTTTTAAATATTCAAACTCAGCACACTTCACTCTGTCTACAATAGCTATGTTCATACTAGATTTTTTTGTACGCCAGCGCTACTCTGGCAGATACTTGAAGCTTTATTGTCAGTATACAGCTGGACACTTTTTCAACTCTCCCCCATACAAGACGGTTCTCCTTACCTCTACCCTCCATAATATTTTCTAATAGAGGAGTTCAGTCTAAGGTCAACAAAAAGTTTTTTTTTCTGACAAGAATGACAGTTAAGGTCTCCCATTCAAAACATAAGATTTTTGCATGTTTTTTTATCATTGCTTTATTAAAATAATGAATACACCCCCGAAGCGTATATCTTGAAATTTAAAATGACTTTTCAGCTGCATACTCAACATATCGGTGGCCAATAATTCTAGGAACTTTTAGCAAGTCATTATTTCATTTATGTTATTCTGTCGCTGTCACAATAATTTGATTCGCATACAATACAGACAGGAAGGAAATAACGCGTACGCTTTGGTGACTGATTCGCATTTTTTGATAATTGAAGGCCATGCGAATAGGTTACTTTGCTTTTTGTAGGAGAATAGTGCTGCAGAATACCGAAATCAGGTTTTTCTTCTTCTTAAATCAAGAGGGGCTAGTTTTTGTGTTCTCTTAAATTTACAATGTTTTTGCCAGAATTACATAAAAAAAATTATATAAAATTAATGACCCTGTTGTATTTTTTTTTCTGCTTATTTTACCGTAGGGAGTGAACTAGACACTTCCTTAAAGGCTCGTCTAGTTGGTTGGGCACGTTTGAGGAACAACGTGTACCATCTATGAAATTTTAATTTTATAGCTACACCGGAAGGCGATTATTTCCTATTTTTCTATCCGCTTGTATAAAGGCACTAGCAATTTACAATGCATTTTAAAGTGGATTTTTATGACCCATATAACTTATCACCCGTGTCACGGTCCCCTCCCGCTTATTTTTTTAGGTGTTACCCATTATTGTTCCTTCCAACACCAGTGACAATTAAGTTAATGAGTTTAGTAATTGAATTCAGCCAAAAATGACAGTTTTTTCGTGTATAAACTGGGTTAGGTGGACGTAAAAACAAATTTGGTATAGCTTGCCTTCGACATCCTGTGTATCACCGTAAATAATTTATCAAAGTTCAAAATTTAACAACAGAAAATACAAATAATGTCCGTGATCTCCTTCCTTATGTCTATCTCCGAATTTCCACTTCCATTTTTCAAATTAGAAACAATGATATCATTCATTTACCCATGCGTCCCATAAAATTTTATGGACCTCATAATGTGACTAAACAAACATGAATTAACGCCTAATAAGACCAAATCAAGATGATAAACATCTTTATTCTGTCTGACAGTTATCATTAAATTTTACTTTCTCAGAGCACCTAACCAGATAGAAGTTTTAATTATAAATAATATTGTTAAAGCAGAACTAGACCAAACACCGGAATTTATTTTTGAAATTTTAGAGTTGTTGGAATCATAAAACTGACAGAAAACAGTTACTTGATTACTCAGTTGAAACTTAACTGTCTTTGTGTTATTACTTTATACT
>CAJUYI010009238.1:0-10195 GCA_910591695.1 Galerucella pusilla | reverse complement strand
TATAAGTTGTTAAAATGTGTCAATTTATAGATGGACACCTTGTATATTAGACAATGGTACAATTTTAGCTGAGACAGTTTTCATTTGTAACGAGCTCAAATGCACTGTGATATAATTTTTTTTATAAGTCCGACCCTGTACATTATTTTTGCTTCCAAATTTACAGTCATGTTAAGGACATGTTAGGTTATTAGCCCAGCAGAAAGAAAATAAATCGAACAAAAGCCAAAAAAATATTTCCAATTAAAAAATGTACTCCTTCATTTCGGCCCACAGTGTATACTATAAGTACACAATAATCGGTTTTATAATATAACACTCAAATGCCAACAATATGCCACAAATATGATAATTCAACACCATTCTGCGTCTCTACAATCATGTTTAATTCAATTTCAAACTTAATTAAGTAATAAGATGCACCATAATAGGAAATGCTTCAAGTCTTACAATAACATTTTCGTAATATATTTCTGAGGCTTCCTTAACAGATTAGGGAGAGAATTAGAAACGCTAATGGGATTATTATGTTATAAACGTTCTATCAACATATTATTATTTATATGCGATCTTCCAGTTAATAAAATTAACTGTTTTAAAAGATTTGCAAATTTGACTTGGTCTGAAATATTTTAAAGCTTCTGCTACCCCAAAGGGTAAAATGTTTCCATGTTATAATCTCTTCGACCCCCTTGTGAGTTATTTTAATTTTTGCTGACGTAGTGAGCATTGTAGAGCTTCATCAAATCCGTCGCAAACACTAGCTCGTGTTGTATTGTTTGATAAACACGTATTCGGGTGGAGACATAAGTTGATAAGAAACGTTCCAAAGCGAGGGGTGGGCAAAAACAAGTTGACGAGATTAGCATTAGAGGATTTGCGCGAAACTTTGACCAGGCTACAATCACCTCCCAACTAAACTTGCAAGTAAGTACCAACAAAGACTAAATTTATATAGTCATTAATATTTACAGTGTTGGCACAATAGTGAAAAATATTAGATAAATTGATATTTTAATTTGGAATTTGTTGTTTTTTACTTTATATTTTTATTACTAATATTTAACCTTGGTCCCATTGAATATGATGCCTCTTTTACCAAACATGTTTGAAAATATCTTTCTTAAAGAACTCCTTCCTATCTTTAATATACTTTTGGTGTTCATTTATTCTTATTTCCATGGTCTAGATGTTTCACCTAAATAAAGCTCCAGCTCCACACCGTCGGCAGCCATGGAAATCCTTCTGGACTTACCTCCTCTCCATATATTTTTGGAACGAGAGGCTAGATGGACAACATACAGAATTTACAGATCTTAGCCTTACCACTCATCACACATCTAACCTAACCTCACCTAAATAAAATTGGTCGAATTTACAGGATGTATGCAGTTTTTTAAAGAATGTTTTTCATTTTTTGGTTTAGTTTTCGTTAGTTCTCATTCATTTAAACAGTTTTTTTACGGGCAATATAAAATTATACACACTACTATGGCTAATTACCATTTAATCCAGTGAATAAAGGAAAAAAGTTAACATTAATGACGCCCTATTTTCATCTTCCGGTTGGAACTTGCATTTGGTACCTCATTAAACATGAGACAAAGTTCTGCATGAAAACGCGTGCGAGGGCGGAGAAAATGGCCCCAAAAACCAGAAAAATAGGCTCTCAGCCAATATCTCCTAAAATATGGCAGTTAGAGATTTTTGGTTCAGATAAAAATTGAAGTTCAGTTAATTTTCTACAAAAATGGTCCTCATGATTTTTCTCGAAAATTTGACCGGTTTCGAGAAAAACGGCACCAAGCGCACCTCGAATAATGAGCTTCTGTGCTGTATGCCGGAGAGCACAGTCCGTGTATTTACACATCAGCGGGGGGACAAATAATGCATATTTTCTCATGATTCAAAGTTCATGCGAAAAAGGAATTCTGCTGCTATCATACCCTGTGAATTGAGTCACGCTTGACTCTTTTTGCCATATCGGAACACGGGTCAAACTTTCTGCTCCCGGACAATTTTGACCTCGCCAGGAATTTGTTCCTATTTTTTTTTGTATTGCACTAATTTACTCAAAATTTTCTCAATTATGGGTCCTCATAAGGTCCTTTGTCATCCCTGAAATTTGTATACCCTAATTTTTTTTAATTTTCATTTAATCTTTGTTTATTGAATCCCAAATTTTTGCCGTTTTTGAGCGCAGAGAAATTTTGTGAACAACCAACAATTTAAAATGTATACATGATCCGATTGGTCTCTATGATACATCATTTGAAAGCTAAGAATATCTACTTTCGATTGTGCAATTACTTTTTTTTTGACGAAGTCGTCCATTTTTCAATAAAATTAGAAGACGCGGGCTCAAGGAAAAAACGCACTTTTTTGGTGGTTTTTTTCTTCCTGCTCTTTATTTCTAACATTTTAACACCTTAACTAGTGTAACGGGGGAATTCCCACCTTTCCATCAATGTATATAAGTCATACCTTTGATACCCCGGGGAAAAACCAGTATATCTAAATGTATACGCTCTAATTTATTACTTTCGTTCCTCCGTCGTTCGCCGCACGTGTGCTCTACGTGGCGCTCGTGTCGTTTGCTACAAACCAATTTTCTATGTAATATTTTAGTCCATAATGTATTATTCTTGTATCATTATATTGGGTTCTCCCGTTGATAAATGAATAAATAAATAAAAAATATATATATTTTTCTATAATAAATGAAACATGGAGAACGTTTATAACTCGTTATTCCAAAAACCTCAATCAGTCTGGTTGCAAAAGAATTTGCAAAAATTTGCGGAGAATCTGCAAGAAATTGTTGCTGAGTATTATGGGTAAATATTCTTCACTCTTGAGGCATTTTCAGTTTTCCTTACCAAAAACCTAATGAACTTCAGTATTTTGCCACATGTGCAAAGTTGATTGTTGCTAGATTCTGGTCCACTGGTGATATATATCTCGCTAGAATTAATCTTATAGCCCGTTTTCCCAATAAGTATATCTTGAGGACTCATCTGAGAGGAAAACAAGACCCTCGGAAACATAAATATCCATCAAAAGTGTCTCATTTATGGCACCGAGGATTTTCCCAATCTGTAAAATGTGGTGGCGCCATCTACAATTGGTTTCCACAATCCAAAACATTGAAAACAATGGATTTCCAACACCCCCCAGCTCAAATTTTGTACAAAACTTGCATATTTCACAAGTCTCAAAATTTCCGGTTTTTTAACCAGATTATTTTGCAGAAAATATTAATGTTGCGAAAAAATCATAAGGACCATTTTTGTAGAAAATTAACTGAATTTCAATTTTTATCTGAACCGAGAATCTCTAACTGCCATATTTTAGGAGATATTGACTGAAAACCTATTTTCCTGGTCTTTTGGGGTCATTTTCTCCGCCCTCGCACGCGTTTTCATGCAGAACTTTGTCTCATGTTTAATAAGGTACCAAATGCAACTTCCAACCGGAAGATGAAAACAGGGCGTCATTAATGTTAACTTTGCCTTTTTTTCCTCCTTCATTTACTGGACTAATTGATTTATTTATAGAAACACAGTATTTATCTCAAATAATTCACTATTTCATTCACTGTCCGATTTAGATACGAACTGGCAACTCTGTAATAATTACTGACAGCTTATAATTAGATTATTCTGCTATGCATTATGACCTTAATTTATAATAGCATGGTGATTAATTTCGGGTTGAAAATGGTGTTGCTCTAAATACTCTACAACACCCGATGTTTTGTGTATGTTTTGATCATCTACTGAACAACTTAAAAGAGAAATTTTTGTTTAACTATTTCAGTTGTGAAAATTTGGTTTCTTTACAATTTTCAATAATAAAGTCTGTATGCATTGTGAACAGTGACATTTTTTACAGGAGTGGGAAATATTTATCACCAGTGTAACAAATAACCTTCTTACTAGTGATGTACACTATTTTTTCTACGGCCACCTTATAATTGTAATAAATAATGTAAAATATTTTATTATCTATTTCAGACATGATCTTAGCATTGAATCAAGATGGGAAAACACACTAAACCTTCAAAAAAAACCGAAGATCAACCAAAATCCGATCAAGTTGACTCCGATGACGAAGGTTTTTCCAAATGGTTGAGATCAGATGAAGGCATTGAAAATTTGAAGTTATTCATTTTAGGAAACACTCTTATAATATTTTGCGTACTTGCTTGGCCCAATATTCAAGAAACTTTAAACAGCTTATATTATCTTTATATTGAATACACAGAGACATAGATAAACTATTTTTATTTGGGAATTATTTATTTAAAATGCTTGCTGTAATTTTAAAAGGTTTTATATTTATATTTTTTATGTTTTGGTATAGTTTAGGAATATTGAATTTTGTTGATAATTACTATAAGGAAAGTCTTAAACAACATTTAAAAACGGAATTTAAAACCGATCAAAACAGTGGACAAAGTGTAATGAATAATTTGGATCATGGTATTTTTTCACAGGAAAATGAACTGATGTGTCTTATTGATATGAAGGAAATGTTTTGTACGAAGTTTCAATATTTTAAAAGTATTTTTGTAGGTGATTTGTAAGATGTAAAAGCTGTAATATAATTAATCTGTCAGTGTGAGTTTTTTTTCTTTAACGTACAACAAGCTACAGAGCGATGACTTACCTACGATTTTCACATAAACGTGTCCATATCTTTGGAAGGACTCTGTATAACGTGGCAAAACCTTATATCAAAAGCTTCAAAAAAATGTAACCAATCCGAATTCGGTATAATATACAGGGGTTCCCATTTGAAAAATCATATGTTTGGTTGGCAACCGAGTTATGCACCACTCTGTATAGTTCGATATAATTTCAAAATATGGACCTTCAACACATCTACTATTTTTGTTGATAATATTTTTTGATATCTCTTAAAATAACCCATATACCGAAGTTTGTCGTAAGGTTGGTTCACCCTGTATGTATCTTTTAGTTGTTAGATACTGAGTGAATATAATTCGCGCACTCTGTATATCAATTACTGTGAGATATTTTCATGAGAAAAGCATATTTTGCGGCGTGAAGTAGTTTTCATAAAGATTATAATTTGAAGAGAAAAGCTATGTTAATGAATTTGAACTCTACCTACGTCTTATAGTGAATATGTGTGAAAAAGTGCTTGGCACAGTAAAGAATCGAAGCAAATATAATACAAAATAGTTTTGATACTTTTATTTTTTACAATATTTAGTATACAAATAATTTAAGCAAGCTCAATTCCTGCGTTGAGTATGTACTATGTGTATTCACCTAAAAGATCTGTTGTGCCCTACTCCACGCAATGAACATCTCCTGATTGTGCAGATGGAGACAATTCTTCACCTATACCTTTTTATTAATTGTAAGATTTAACCTTGAACTTTGTTAATTGTTTTTCTTTTGATTTGAAGTACCTAGGTTAGAAGCAAAATATTTTGGGGAATATCCTCTACTGCAGATATCAAAAATCGACCTGTATATTACTTGTCTTTTACTAGTATGTACTTTTCATTTTAAAGATTGTTATCTGTGAGTTAAAAGCATTTAATAGAATGAGTATAGTGTACATACCTAATTACGAATTTGTAAATTCAACGTGTGAACTGGGACATATTGTTTTTTGTGTCTCAATATTTTGTAACAATGGTATTGAAAATCCAGAAATCTTAAAATTATATCTGTGAGAGATTGGACTATTCATTGTTTGATAATTCGTTTAAAGAAATAATGAATGTTTGTACTGGATGTTTGTTAAAAACTAACAAAGTATATTATTTTGCAATTAGTTTACTTTTAGTTGAATAAAAATAATTACCAGAAACAATAAAAAATTTTATTTTCTGTAAGTTCCTTGTGGCATTACTTATTCTTTTTTTTTTTCTTTTTTTTTTATTTCCAAAATAAGCGGAAAAAAGTGCTATTCCAATAAAAACCGTTACTGGAACGTGCACTTCACTGGATTCCATTTCTAGTAGACTATCATATCGTTAGAATGTCATAAAATAAAATATTTTATTTCACATTTTACCAGAGATGTGATCTACTCTGAATGGACCTTAATAAAATTTAACAACAAAGTTTTGTAGTCTTAAACTTCAAAATATTATTGATTGTCTAGTTGTCATATTTTTTTCGAAGTGTCAGATAGGGACCAAAAATTATTTTATTACTAGTTAATCTTGACAACGGTAGCTGGAACGCTACCGAAACGTCGAAATAAAAAATAAAAAACATTATTGTGGTTTGATAACCAAAAAATTAGAGAAAAAATAATAAAAATTTTATCGTCACAACTCCATTTTCTCCTGTATCTGCATTTTGTTTTACAGTCTCTGATTTTCAATGCTTTCATATCTTCCTCTACTTGATCCCACCATCTGCTTGTTGGTCTTCCTTTTGTTCTCGTCTTTAATGGAAACCATGTTATTATTCTCTCCACTATTTCTGTTGGTCCGATCCATTTCAGCATCCTATATCGGACACTATTTTCCCCACCTGCTTCCTTTTCTATTTCTATTTTCCTTTCTAAACATCTTTCTCAAGTTCTTGCTATGTCTGGTCCTGCTTTTATTAAACTTCGAGCCTCAGATCACCCCAAAAAGTTATGAGTCTCTTTACCACGGAAAGTAATAACCATATTTCACTTAAAGGTGCATTTCAAAACGAACATCGGATAATAGAAGGAACCTTTTTAATATCGTTTTAATATACAGGACGTCTCAAGAAATAGACGATAAAAATTAAAAGTACTATTTGATGATGTAATAGTCTTTTCATATTATATATTTATTTTGCGTAATATTTGACATAACTTTTACTCATAATTAAGTAAAAATCTGTTTGTGTTTATAGCATGCGAACTCACTCTTAGTTTATATAAATGTATTGTTCTTCTTAAGTTAATTAGAACTGTTTTAGTAATATGCAATAATATTCAAGGTTGAATCCCCACAAGACATAGAGTACATGATAAATGATCAAATGAAGTTATAAAGCAAAAGCCGACCGGTGCGGGAGTCAGTGTTTGTGGTGAAAGTGACAGACATCACTTCACTGGCCGCTATGGCAGCCTCACTACTGCAGGTGAGTTTATCAGATGCATTGTTCCAAGTTGCTATTTTAAAATCCATAATAATTATTGGTTTTGTGTTGTGTTATTAACGTGTTTCACTGGTGTTCATAAGTGTTGTATGTATACAGGGTGTAAGGATAAACAAAAGTCCAGGTAGGAATGTTTAATTTCGATATAAAGTACTATGCTTCCAGCTTATGGAAAATTCGTCTTGAACAATAGAGCATTTGATAACATTGCGCCAATGTTGTAATTTAATTAATAAACCCACAAAATCAGTTTATTTGTCAGAAATTTTCGATTCGATGAATCGATTGCATAATCTAACCATTCAATAGGACACCACCTGCTGCGGTGAAACAGAGTCGGACTTGTGAATATAGTTGTACATACGATGAATACCCGTTTCGTCGAAACAAAATAATAGGATTATATTTTTCAGATGTATAAAGATATGATGGATTATAGATTGCAAATATTTATACCTGACAGATCTCCGACAGGTAATAGGAGTATGAAAGAAAAGGGCGTATCCATCTAATTGTAGACTAACAAGTTTTAACTACAAATGACCAGTTTTAAGAAATCGAACTTAACGAAGAGATTCGACATATTGATGGCTATTACTGTACTTGCAAAACTGGAGCTCGAACACTTCTGATGTTGTGCACATGTATACCTCATTTAAATATCCAGGAGGAGTAATTTAAATTCAAGTTGGCAATTCTGTAGACCTCTGATTGGTCAGATTCCGACCAATTTCACACAACACTTTTTGGCATTCACATCAGCTGATAATTTCCATTTTTGATAGTTCTGACAGATAAATATACTTAATTTTGTCATCGCATCCGCTCTTGTTATTTCATTATACCGATGTAGAGGAACAAAATACAGTGCAAATAATATTGGTGGAATACCAGGACTTTTGAAAAATTCTGATAAGTGAATTAAAAATGCTGTTTGATGAAAAAAAAGTTATCTATATTGGATAAAATTTTTCAAGCTTTGGAATAAATTAAATTCAATTGTGTAATCCTTTGAAGAATTGAATGTACTTATTGTATTTTTACACATTCGGAAAGATATCGTCAAAATATCATTCTGTCCATGGAGGTTATAAGCTATCGAATATTTGAAACAATATAGAAAAAAATGGGGTTTGTTAGAAAATTGATCACCATGAAGAGAGTATCTCACAAGTATTTGAAAACTGAATGTGAAAGTATAGTGAAAATTATAGAAAATTTCTAGAAACTGACTTCCTTTTTATTGCATTCAGTTATTTGCTAATTAAAAACAGCCATTCTAATCTTTCAATTGGAAAATGCACTATTGACCCTTAGTTTTGTTTTACTTTATTTCCTAATATCTCGAAAACGAAGCTCCATAATTCGGAAACCCTTCAAGTTTTGCTCTTGTGATTTATGTTATGTTATAAACATTTATTGATATACAAATAATTTGTTTGTTCTAACAAACGTGGATGAATCAAAAGAAATATTTCCTAATTCTAGATAACAGGAGACAATTGTTATATATTCAACAAATGATGTACATTGAGATTCTAAAACCTCCCTGGAGGGTTACATCGGGGAACAGCTCTATATTTTGAAGTTAAACAAGCACCATCAGGGAATTTCATTCAAGGTGGACGTCTAGAGATTTCCCGTACCCTTGTCTTTGCAGTAGTCAATGCTTAAACCATTTGAACAGAATATGCAAAGTGGAGAATGATTATTTTAGATGATATACAGTGCGTTCATAAAGTAACGCATATTAACTAAATAAACAAAATAAATTCTCCAAAACAAGTCGATTTTTTATTTTAAGTTACAATTTTTTTAAATTATAGTCTGATATATAGGGTTTTTTGTTGAATATATTCATTAATTTTTGGTCTATGGTCTATTGCTTCGCCGCATACCTCAGATGCTCTAATTCTCCGTATTCTCGCTCTATTCTGAAATAGGTTCACGATCTGGTTGCATATCATGGAATAATCTTGTGGAGTCCGCATGTTATCGTCAATACCAATCATCTTGGATAGTTTTCACGTGAAATATTTGCATTTTTATCCACTCCGTACCTATTACTAATTATACAATTTTTGGTATAAGTTCAGCAAGGACAATCCGGAAATTGAAAAAAGGGGGTTCTATTTAAAAAAAAATGGAGATATAGTCATTACAGGAAGGTTCACGCTGTATATTAGATTAAAAATTGAAAAAATAGTAGCTAAAGAGCTGTTTAGTTTTGGCAAATCGGCTTGTACAGATCCACCTGTGAGATTAGTGGCCCAAAGAAATATAATAACTTACTAGTGGCTCAAGCTGTTTGTTCCAGATTTGTTCCAGCTGGCGTTCGAACCTCAAAAGTTTTGCATCACCTTCTTCGGATGCGAAGGAATTTTTTTGCGCTAACAATTTTTTGTTGGCTTCTTTATCAATGTTTACCATTTCAATATGTTCCATATTTTTTGCAATATACAGATGTTTACAGATTTTTTTGTAAGATAACATTTTTAGTGCGATCATTTTAACATTCAAGGCATTTGATTTTTACGATTTTAAGTGCAAACATGAATCGTCAAGTCATAAGTGAGATTGACACCGTGCAAGAATATTGGCTTTAGTTGAAGAAGGTCATTCTCAAAGGTTCGTGACAAACAGTGTTGGCGTTTGGCAAAGTGATGTGTCTCGTGTATGGAACCGGTATCTCCAGACCAATTCTCTTCGTGATAGACGTTGGGAGTTGGGAGTTCAAGTATCGATCTCGACATTACGAAGACGAATACTTGCGACAGGTTTGAGGTGTCGCCGACCCAGACTACAACCTGAGCAAAGAGTTCGCCGACTACAGTGGGCTCAAGAACACGCGGCCTTGCCTGAAGAATTTTGGAATTCGGTGTTTTTTTCCGACGAGACAAGGATTTGTTTGATACAAGATAGCCATCGAATACGTGTGTGGCGGGATCCAACGAGAGTTGCTCAGCTTGCCCATGCTCGCCCCGTGCCGCCCTTCAGAGGAGGAAGTGCTATGTTTTGGGCTGGTATCATGTTAAATGATCGCACAGAATTAATTCATGTGGAGG
>CAJUYI010009237.1:0-10195 GCA_910591695.1 Galerucella pusilla | reverse complement strand
ATTACCTTTTTTTAAACGAACAAAATTTTATATTTTATATAAAAAGACGAACGTGCTTTTTAAAATTCTGTTTTCTGAAAGTCTGAATGGTTCGAAATGTGGCTTAACAGTATTTTTTTTGCCGAGAAAAGCAGTATTTAATAAAAAAATCAGTGAAAATAGAATTTTGGCTTTCTTTGGAAAAATCAAAGTATTTTCTAAATTAAAATGCTATCCCTTTTTTTAAATTTATTGATATCTTCTATATTTACTAACACTTCTTGAACACTCAAAACTGCTATTGAAATTTTGTAAAATAATATTTTTGTGGAATACTTCTGTCTTCTGGGAATAGGTATAATTTTTATTCACTGAAATTTTTCTAAATTTGTTTAAAATGTTATAAAAGTAGTGAGCTCGTTTTTTTAATCTAGGAACATTAAAAATGTCGAATACAATTGAATTAAAACTGGACCACCTTATAGCTATACTAATGAGTCTTTGATCATTGTTAGATACCCAACTTGTTCTGGAATTGACTAGCTATTTGATTTTTATTGTTTTCTCGGTGTAACTTTGAAGTTCAAGATCCAATACAAATTGAATTGAATTTTTTTTTAAATATTTCTCCACCCACTGAAAATTCTACGCATATTAAACCATCCGAAAAATAGAACCGAAAGAAACGTTTTTTTGTACAACTGTCATTAAAAGTGTCCAAACAATGTTAAAACGATTGTTTACATAGCAGCGTGTTAAAAATACTTTTAACACTAGTGTTAAAAATATTTTTAGCACTCCATTCAAATGACAGCGTCTTTTCTCATTTGTTAGTAATCATAACGTTGGCAACGTCTGCCATTCACAACAATCTTTTGATTATTTGAATACTAAAATGCATTTTGAATTTATTGTCATTGCAAATTCGCTCGTTTCATTATCAAAATAGGGAAGTTGTACAAAAAACATTGTATGGTATTTGTGTTAAAAGTGATTTTATTTTGTTCGTGAAATTGTTCAATTCGCTCCGCTCATTTCACAAACGTTTTCACTCACAAAATAAAACCTCACTTTTAACACTCATATCATAAATAACTATTTTGGAAAATGCAAAATTTGGAGAGTATTTTTGGAAATTTTTTGTTCTCCGAGACAATAATTATAAAGATGGAAAATTACAGTAGACTTTCAAGAATTTTGTTTCTTACATATTAATTGCTAAATAAAGATTATATATTTAAAAGGAAAAGTATACAGAACAAAAAGAAAAATGCAGGAAAATGCATTGCTCTCCAGCAACTGATGAATTGGGAGTTGATCTAAGAAGTTGGAAACATTAATTTGTAGATCATTTAATTTTTTGTTCCTTGAAAGATAGATAGGCGAGGAATTTTTTCGATATTTATCATCTGGAAAAACCATCAAATATTAATTTCAACGTCATGAATTTTATATACATACGTAAATTGATTATTTTGTTCACAAAATGTAGAATATTGAAGAGAACAATATTAAAGTTGGGTAGACAGTGACTTGGAGTACATAATTAAGCTTGAATTTTATAAATATTTAGAAAATGCTGTTAAGCCATTTATTTTGAAAAAATTTCAAAGAAGATAAGAGGATCTTATAGGTAAATAGAGCTCCAGGATTTATTGAAGTGTCCCAATAAAATTTGTGATATTACTTATCGTAAATCTGTGTACAAAGAAAATAAATTTGATTTCTCTGAAGGAGTAATTTGGAATCTCTCCAAGAGCACCTTTAAATGTCAATTTTTAAATGTTATGGGAATTTTTATATCTAATTTGAAGTACCTAAAAAATGTTGCGAAAGTATTTTTTCAAATTTTAAGAAAACATTGAAAACTGAAAAAAATTTAAAATAAAAGTTAACAGATCCTAGAGTTAGAATCTAAAATTTCTAATTAAAATTTTTTCTCAAATGACACAAAGGATCTGAGGTTTATTTTTTGGAAAAAAAAATCAATTTTCGAAAACTAAATAGCATTGTTTACCGAGTAGGAAAATTTTAACATTCCTGGACGCCTGAGAGAGAATATTGCTAGTAGCAACACAGAGTCCAGGAATGTTGAGATATTCCTACATGGAAAGCATTTTCCCGCAAATCGTTTGAAATTTGACAGATATAAATTAATTTTGAAAAATTCCCCAAACTTGAAGCATATAAATTCAATTGCTGGTGTTCTTGGAAGTGAAATGATAAGTGATGATGAATTTTCCATTTCTGGGACCCTTCCAGAGCTGGTTGAGGCACTAAATACTACTTCATTTGAATTATTAATTCCTTATCAACAATACGTTCAATCATTTAGGTAGAACACTAACAAATGTGAGGAAATATCATTACAGTATGGAAGAGAATAGGAAATCTTGAGTTTTTATTTATGAAAAGGTACTTTTTCCAGAAAAAAGTCAAAATAAAAATGGTATAGTGTAACTATTGTTAATATGATACCCATATTTTCAATCCCTTTAAAGGAAAAGCCGCCAAATGGCTTGCATAAAATTCTTTTATAAATTAGAATATTAAGAAATAATGCTTTTCAAATGTAATTCAAATTAATATAGTGGATTAAAATTAACCTGCATAAAATATGTAATACAATTCAAGGTCATCACATTGACATTAGATACACCTGGTCTATTTTAGAAAATACCTGCTTTATATTGAGGGTAAGATCTTCTTTCAGCCTTTTTTTATATCCAAATCTTTACATTCCTCAATAATATTTATTTTTATTTTATCAACAGTTTTTATTCCATCTGAAATGATTTCCTTTTGATTTTCCTTGTGCTATTTTGGATTCTCCAACATTTTCTATTTTCTACATTCCCTTTCAATATGATTTAATTTTATTCACAAAAACTGAACGAAAAAATTAAAATGGAAAATTAAAAATTATCAGAAAAATAACAGTCTAGGTGTTTGTATAAAAATAGAAGCTGCTGTTTTCATCTGGACGTCTTGTATATTTCGCGGAGCAAAAAAATGGCACCTCATTTGTGCAATTGAAAATATTTTTACAAATCTATCATGAAATTTGAGGTACCGAAAAAATGCCTAGAGAATTTTTTAAATTTTATTTTATACTGCCCCTTCCCTTCTTCACTACCTTTAAAAATTAAAAATATTTCTGGTATTCAAACTGATTTATTGGAAACAAAAAAAATCTCAAAAATGGGAATTTCCTGAACAGCTTGAACTAAAATATTCTCGAAAGCATATATTTGCAGTTATTAGATATTTGTTAATAAAGAATTAAAATTTGTATAGAAACATTAAAATTTTGGCTTAAAATGGATGTTGGGGGGAAGTGGGAGTTATTTTAATGTATAAAAATTCTAACAACGCTTTGTCCTAACGCTTTCTAACAAAATTTTATTAGCGTCTTAATTTTTTATTAATTAAAGCATTTTTTATCATTTATTCAAATCAATTTAGGTGAAGAAGAAGAGCTACAGAATTGCGGTATCTTGAGAAGTATACTCTTAGGTTTATCTGTATCAAAAAACGATGCTGATGTCGCTTGGGATTTTGGAAATATGTGACCCATCAACACATGGTGTTTTTTGAAAATTTATCAACTTGCAACTTATGATTTCGAATTTTCATCTCTAGTCACCTCATCGTTGTGACATTTTTTTTCACTTCAATAAATGAAAAATTCAAGTTGTAATCTGGCTAGAACATTTTGTATCTCTTTTCCAAAATAAAGTATTTATTTAAAATATTTTCTAAATTTTTTCCAATTCCGTCGTAGAAAAAGTATACCGTTCTACTCGTCGCACTTTTTATCGATTGAATTTCGACAGTTTAATTAAAATTTTAACCGAAATTTTTGTCAACAGACATCTTTTCTTCGAAACCTCTTAGAAGACAATACCGATCTGAGATATGTCACGTTTGTAAGAAAATTCTTTCTCGAAAAGAACATTTAAAACGGCACTTGCTGGAGGTACACGGATTCATGGACAGAGAACCGTACGAGTGTAGAAATTGCGGAAAGAATTTCAAGAGAAAATATCATCTACAAAGACATCACATTTCCTGCTGCACCCTAACCACTATTGATAGAGAAGGGGAGATGAAATATAATTGCGTTTTTTGTAACACTTCCTTTTCGGCAGAAACTGAGCTATTTTCCCATTGGAACACTCATCATAAGCTTTCATAAATAGACGAAATTCCGATAAATATACAGTTTTACTATTTAAGATCTTCTATAGCATTTCATTGACGTTTGATGGTATAAAGTGCGTCAATTTTTGTATATCATTTATTTATAGATAGCCAGTGGCGTACATCGTAGATTTTTTTGAAAAATATATTTTTATTGAATTTTACAAGATTTAATATTTTAAATATAATTTTTTATTTATATTTTTTTAAACTCATTTTAAATATTATTTTTTTATTTATATTTTTAAACTATAATAAGTTTAAAACGTTAGTCTACTTGTATTTATTGTTTTCTTTCTATATATATATTTATACCAGAGGCGTACATCCTTAATTTTTTGAAAAAATCTATTTTTATTGGGCTTAAAATTTAATATCTCCAGAAATTAATTTTTTTATAATAATTTATGTTCAAAAAAGCATAAAGTGAATAAATTTAAACAAAATTTTATTCACATATAGAAAAATAAATAAAGAAAAATTCGAGATATTTTTCAAATTTTTTAAACCACTAAAAGCATACGCTACTGACTTATGTTGAATTTCCATTTAAATAAGAGAAGTGCTTTAACTGAATTATAAAATATTGGCCATGTTTTTTCTAGTCAAAAGTAAATACCAAAATGTATTTAATTTTTTAGTTTTTTTTTTAAATAATAAAATATATGGATCACTATTATGTTGAGCATAAAATGTGCCATTTTTAGTCAATAAACTTAGGGTAAGAGGTAAGATTGAAATCCAGTTCACAAATTTTTAATCCATTTTTGAGATACAAAATCTCGTTTACAACGTAGGATCTTTTTGAAAAAAAAATTAATATTAATTTCATTTAATTGAAAACAAATCTATTTGCTGATGTCACTTAATTTTGTAAATAAGCTTGAACGGACGGGTTTTTGTTTAAATTTACAAGATTTGATAAATTTTTTGTCCTAGCACTGTATCTCAAAAAATTATTAAGCAAAAAATATAAATTTTCAAAATTTGTGACTATTTAAAAATAAGTTAATTAAACATGTGTAATTGTGGTAATTGTTTTATTTTTACCCAAAAATATCACCAGGATCTGAACAATATACGATAGCACAGATGGTCAACTCTGTTTATCATATTTTCAAATTTCACTTTTTATCTATACGGTGTACCACGTCGAGTTAAAACTACCTGTATATGGCAAAATACTTTTACTAAAATCATGAAAATTTCTACGTTTGGGTTTTCGGATACGATCTTTTTAACTAGAATATTTTCAAAGATGGCAGACTTCCGGTTATACCGGAAGTCGACTGCAACTTTGTTATTTTAAAAAGAACACTGTATATTAATATATTTTTGAAATCTACGTAAAATTTTAGTATAGTTTTGCCTGAAAACTTTTTTCGAAAAATGCATACTTTTTGAGATTGATTTTTTTGTAAAAAATTTGACCGTTGCAGACCCTTGTAAATTATTTTCTTACGAGGATACCCTTGAAGATATGAAAATGATTTCTGTTCGGTTGCTTTTAGCAAGGTCAGACGTATTTGAATCTATGTTGAAAAATTTTTCATTTTTACAGGGTGTGTATAAAAAGTGTTCAAAGTTTAACTTCATAAATTTCAAATTTCTTTATTTCTTTAATTAGAACCACCCGGTTTTTTCCATTTTAATGCATTCAGGGGTAAAAAATAAGGCAAATTATTCATGTATACTTCTCCATACCTAAGCCTTACTGTTTATCCAGATATTGAATGTTCTCTGTAAATTTTGAGAGATGCAGGTGTGGTCTAAATTTTATTTTGATCCGTTGATACAAGCACTAAGAAATAAAAAAGATTATGTTACATAATAAATATGGCAAAGTTGTTACAAGAACATAAATGTGATATTTGATATTTATGAAGTTGAACTTTGAACACGTTCTATACACACCCCGTATAAAATGAAATTTTTTTTAACATAGATTCAAATACGTCTGACCTAGCTAAAAGGAACCGAACAGAAACCATTTTCATATCTTTAAGGGTATCCTCTTATAAAAATAATTTGTAAGGGTCTGCAACCGTCAAATTTTTTACAAAAAAATTGATAACTAAAAAAATATGCATTTTTCTAAAAAAGTTTTCAGACAAAAGTATACTAAAATTTTACGTAGATTTTAAAAATGTATTAATATACAGGGTGTTCCATTTAAAATAACAAAGTTAACAAAGTCATTTTACGTGAATATGAGATGTGATAACGACATACCAACGCAGAAAACAACGCTTCATATATTTTTATAAACATGTAACATTTTTCCAGCCCGATATTTGATTTTTAAACTTTTTTTTGAACCTATGAATGGAATTAGAAACAATACTGTCATTATTTCCATTAATTTTCACATGGTATCTATCTTCATTTAATTTTCTTTATTTTTATTGATTCTAGGATTTTATTTTTAAATTTTCAGAATAAAAATCTGGATAGGTATAATTTTGGATAACATAATAAGTTACCTCTTTCTCTGCCTAAAAAGTTGAACGTTTGGCTTAAAATTTGGTGGTTTTAATTTTGAAATTTAAAGTAAGTAAAATTGTTTTTCCTGGTGTAGGTTTCAACAATTTCGGAACATCCTAGACAAATAAAAACTCAATATTAATTTTTAAAACTATTTCAGATCAAATGAAAAAACACGTTTGTCCGAAATGTTTTCGTCGTTATAAAAGATCTACACATCTCCGAGCTCACATCCGTTACGAATGCGGCTTGGAACGAAAATTTTCTTGTACCATTTGTTCTACTCTATTCCACCAAAAGTCCAACTTAAAATCGCATTTAATGAGAGTACACAAAATTTACAAGGAACTAAACGATTATGTGAAATTTATAGATGATCGTTGATATATATTTGATCAAAGCTTGTTTTATTAAAAACGTCGGGGTATTGTTGTTTTACAGAAGAGTAGAATTTGAAGATTTTGTCGAATGAGAAAAAATTTACTAGACTACTAACGTTATCTAGTTTATAAGTTTTTATTGATACATTTTTATAATTAGAACTTTGGTTCTTTACGTTAGATTGGAGCGCTGGGGGGTCGCGACGCAGAAGATCTGACCGTTACGTTACGTTGTTACGCTATGTTCCTCAGTCTCAGAGCTAGTCTTTCGGCGCAAGTTACTGTTAATAGAATACTTAATATGTACTTTGTGCCAATCAAGATTTTTATAATTAATACTACTGTATATTTCTGTTAAATGAAGTTTCATACAGAGTAAAATAAATTCTTATATTAATACATGTGTATTTATTTATTGATTCAAAAGATTTGAGGATGTGTGATGTCATACCATGTGATTACTTTTGTCAATATGGCCGGTATTGCATTAGGTTCTGTGTAGTTTTGTGTTTATATTGTATTTTAATTAACTATTAATTGCTTCATCGACGTAAAATAGATATTTACGTAATTAGTTATGAAAAGAGCGATATTGTTCAACAAGCGTAATATTTGCCAAAACGAGCGCTAGCGAGTTCTGCAAATTACGCGTGTTGAACAATGTCGCTCTCTTCATAACGTGTTTAAGTACAACGTTTTATCTAATTCCGCGCTTTCATAATATTCAATAAAAATCTTCAATTACAATGATAATATTGAAGTGGAATCAAAAAATGGTGTTAGAAGTATTGTTACTATGATGTATTCACCCAGAAAACTGACTTACTTTAAATAACTGTGTCCTGAATAATGTTTTCAATGTTTATAAATCTCAAAATACTATTGAATTAAAATAATGGGTTAATTGAACAGTTTAAATAATGAAATAATTGTCAGTTTTGACAGTACCTACCTAATTAATAAATTATTCTTTGAAACTCATGTGGTATCTCTATGTTGAAATATAAACAGTTACGTAAAGTTTTTACATAACTACTTTTCATAACTGATATATGAAGGTTATGAAAAATGTGACGTTACCTAACGTCAAGGAGTGACGTAAAGTGTCACATTTGATAGCGGAATTATATAAATATCATTTATATTTTTGTTTGAGACCATTACGTGTTTATGTGTGCATCTTTTTATTTCTAAAGGTCAACGTAAAGTGGAAAGTGGACATAAATATTCGATATTTCCGAGGATATTTTGAAACTTTCAGGAGAAAATATTTTATTTACTAGTTCAGTGTTCAGTGACGATTATTTCATATTTTGTTAGTAAAGACATGGCTAGCGAAGGTTTTGTAAAAGCACAAACTGATAACTTGCCCAAAGTAGACTCATTTATGCTGCTGGAATTTATGAACGTCAACAAATTTAATGACGTCACTCCATGGGGCAGCCATCTTTATGACGTAAAGCGCGTTTTGGCGGACTTTCAAATTTTATGATTTTTGAAGTCGTTTTAGAAGTATCTTCCCACCAATAGCAAAATTTATGCTTGTACTTTTATTGCTTTCAAAATATGTCAACTGAACTGTCAAAAGTAACAGATAAAATTTATGTCGACCTTAAATTAAATCTGTCACTTAATTAATTAATTGTTTGTCAAAGTATTTTTATATTTTTAAAGCAAGAACACATCGAAATGTTGGACCAACCTCCATAAAGTCCCGACCTAAGCTCTAACGACTTTTTTACCATACCAAAAATTAAAAATAAACTTCGTGGTCAAAGATTGAACTCCCCAGAAAATGCAATCAACTCCAACTCTATTTCGAATGTGGAATTGGTTCCAAAGGATACAAGATGCATTTCTCTTTGAGGAGAATACTTTGATGCTTGCCCCATACAGTCCTAATTTCAAATAGAGATAACTGGCTCTTCCGTAAAGAAGAGCTGTTGGGTCTCCGAAGGTCACAGTATTTTGGGAGTGACTTCTGACATGTCTCCAACAGTAAACTAAGACCTGTCTTATGAAGTCCCAATTTTGGATAGAGGTAATTGGATCCTTTGTAAGGAGGACCAAATGACTGATGGCTCAAAAACACCATCAAAATTTAGTTGTCCTCCTACTATTCCAGGCGGAAATTCGCTCCATTTATTCATGAGTGGGGGTTTTAAATTTTTTATATAAATTACATTGGGAGTATCTATAAAGGAGACATACATGTTGGAATCCCCTGGAAAGGGGTTGAAAAAAATTAATAAGGTATTTTTTTTAAATCACGCCAAAACAAGTTTCAAATAAAAACAGTAAAGATTTAAATTTTACATCAAAATGATCCTTCATCATTTTCCCCAGATTACATTGGGGTGGCTAAAAGTTGAGGGGCGATTCAACTGGTTGGGTAACTTGCCATTCTGGTATGACACTTTTATATCACATGCACGCAGTACTCTTCACTATCTAACAGATACAATAGAACAGACAATTTTTGCCACGTTTAACTATGAAAAAGCTAAAGTGCTAAGTATGTAGTGATGATAATTAGAAATATTAACTATAAGATTAAACGTTAATTCTTTAATGTGCTTGTTTCCTTGTGTTTTTTCTATTAACATTATTTTTTCAATTTATGAATATTGAAAGATGAGCACTTTTCCAAATTTGTTATGGGCTTCTTTAAGCTCCGAATTACATAATTGGTGATTTTTATCGAAAGCTGTGCGCGTGCGTGTGTTCTTCCCTCTCACTTCGTCAATTGACTGATATTGATTTATCCAGTGACGTTGGTATTGTCAATGACCTTTGTATTTTCAGTTTAACTTGGTAAAATATGTACCGTAGCTTCAGATAAACTTGCCAAACACTAGTTTTGTTTTAATGATCAGATGGTGTAATCTGTTGAGGTTTATTTTGAGCCATGCACACTTGTGTGAATTGTGGAAGAACGTACAAATACAAGAAGACTTTGTGCGGTCACTTGAAGTACAAATGTGGAAAGGAAAAGACATTCTTATGTCCATATTGTCCTAGATCGTTCCACCAAATGTCAAACATTAAGAAACACATTTGTACCCAACACCAATTTAGATACTTGTAAGCAATTTATGTTGTATAAAAGAATCCACCTTTAATAACTTTTGTAATACTGGTATTTAGAA
>CAJUYI010009236.1:0-10195 GCA_910591695.1 Galerucella pusilla | reverse complement strand
CGCATGCGTTATTTCGAATTCATGGAAGAAAGTTGACGCCATGCGCAGTATTGCGCACTATTTTCAATCATTTGTCAAAGCTTCCAATAGCAAACGAGCTGTCATATAGCTGTAGTTCGAGAAGATCTGTGGTCAGGATTTGACGCATGCGTTATTTCGAATTCATGGAAGAAAGTTGACATTTTCAATCATTTGTCAAAACTTCCAATAGCAATCGAGCTGTCAGATGGCTGTTGTTATAAATTACAGCCAATAGTGGCCGTGTCTCAAGTTCAGAAGCACGAGGAGATCTATGGTCGGGACTTGACGCATGCGTTATTTCGAATTCATGGAAAAAAGTTGACGCCATGCGCACTATTTTCAATCATTTGTCAAAACTTCCAATAGCAATCGAGCTGTCAGATGGCTGTTGTTATAAATTACAGCCAATAGTGGCTGTGTGTCAAGTTCAGAAGCACGAGGAGATCTGTGGTCAGGACTTGACACATGCGTTATTTCGAATTCATGGAGGAAAGTTGACGTCATGCGCACTATTTTCAATCATTTGTCAAAACTTCCAATAGCAATCGACCTGTCAGATAGCTGTAGTTCGAGGAGATCTGTGGTCAGGATTTGACGCATGCGTTGTTCCGAATTCACGCAACAAATTAATTTCTTAGTTGACAGTTGGCCATCTCTCTTAGTTTTAATATAAATCTCAAGTTCTTAGTTCCTAGCATGAACATCTACCTTGAAATAAATTCCAGAACACAACTTGACATTATTTTCAGCACTCCACAATCCCGATGTCTTCTGGATCACAGTAGCTCGGCTGGAAAGCTGGACCATAGTGCAGAAGGGGCACTTCCTGGTGAACGGTTCGATGCGAACAATCAATGTAAGTATTTTTTTATTGTTTTTTTGGAAATTTGCAAAGATATTTATATTCCAGGTATGTTAAAATATGGTAAAGGAAGCAAACATTCGACACAACAATCACTGAACGACGTTTGCAGAGATCTACACTGCGAGAGAGAAAGATACACTTGGACATCGCATCCGGCGCTTGAGGGTACTACATGCGGCAACAATATGGTACGTAAAGTTTAGCTTCCGGTTCTATGCTTTATGTTCTGTGTCATATGTCATTAGCGAAGAATACAGGCAACACACTTTACACAACAGCAAGAAGTGTTGCCAGAGGCGAAGATCCAGCTAACTTCGGGATGTAAAGACCATAAGAAAGAGGCCATTTGATCGTATGACATATGACAACTAAAACTGTTTCAAGATAGACGTTTGTAGTGACGAGCTTGCTTGAGATTATAAATAAAATGAAAATTGATAAAAATAGAGAATTAATATATATATCCTCTTTGTAAATTTGGCAAATTTTCAACGTTTTTGTTAATATTGTTTTTGAAATTTCTAAATAATTTTTGAAAAACGGGCTCGAAGGACCAATTTTAAATTTTTTTTTCCCAATTTTAGTGGTGTAAAGGCGGAAAATGTATTCCAAAAGGATTACTGTTATCCTCCCCTTACACATCTCTGTCATCTGCCGCCTGTTTGGGCCAAGATTTCAACGTTTTTGTAGATATTGTTTTTTTAATTTTAAATAATTTTTGAAAAATCGGGCTCGAAGGACCAATTTTAAATCAGTTTTTTCCAATTTTAGTGGTGTAAAGGGGGAAAATGTACCCCAAAAGGATTACTTTTATCCTCCCCTTACACATCTCTGTCATCTGCCGCATTTTTGGGCCAAGATTTTCAACGTTTTTGTTATTATTGTTTTTTCAATTCTAAATAATTTTAAAAAAATCGGGCTCGAAGGACCAATTTAAAAAAAATTTTTTCTCCAATTTTAGTGGTGTAAAGGTGGAAAATTTATTCCAAAAGGATTACTTTTATCCTCCTTCTACACATTTGTCATCTGCCGCCCGTTTGGGCCAAGATTTTCAACGTTTTTGTTGATATTGTTTTTTAAATTTTAAATAATTTTTAAAAAATCGGGCTCGAAGGACCAATTTTTAATTTTATTTTTTTCCAATTTTAGTGGTGTAAAGGTGGAAAATGCATCCCAAAAGGCTTACTTTTATCCTCTCCATACACATCTCTGTCATCTGCCGCCCGTTTCGGCCAAATAAACGGTGGCTGGAGCAAATGGAAACAATCCAGCGACTGCGCTTCAGGTTGTCTATTCGGCGAAGAAGGTAGACTCAGATCGGGTAGTACCGGCATAATGGTCTTGGAAAGACAATGCAACAACCCTCGACCACAAGGATCGGGATTAGAGTGCGAAGGACCTTTAACGCGACACACCACTTGCGTAGCCGAACAATGCTCGAACATACCGAGATTGACCGTCAAAGAATTCGCCGATAAAATTTGTACTCGAGCTAAGGAAGTCGACGACGATTTAACCGGCACGGGAATGCAAAAAATCAGTTCGGACGCCGAAGAAGCTTGTCTCGTTTGGTGTCAAAAACGCAACGGAAGCACCAGGAGTCGCGGTTGGACGTTCCCAGACGGCACCACGTGTCAAATTCGACGTAACCGATACGGAAAAACAAATTATTGCATCAAAGGTACAATTTCTATTTTTTCCTACCCCCCCTGTATATTTAGGTTAATTTTTCTTAAAGGTAAATGCGAAGAATTCGTTTGTGATCCATTGGAAGAAGCGGCTTTCGCTCAATCTTCCGATTCGTGTCCGATCGATAGATACGATAATGAACTTAGTTGGCGAACTGGTTTAAGAAGAAGAGAAGGCGCTGTCAGATGGAAAAGCGCCAGCGGCTGTCATTACAACTGTATTTCTCCCGGCTCCGGTATACGATTGGTCAAAAATAAGAAATACAGTAAATCCAGCATTCAACTCTGTCAACCGGACAAATTTGTAAGTATCGCAATCATTAGAGTACAAATGAACTACTAGTATGCAACCAGTTTAGCTTCCGATTCTGTGCTTTATGTTTTGTGTCATATGTCAATAGCATAGAATATAGGCAACATACAGCTAAATATGGGTGTAAAGTCCATAAGAAAGAGGCCATTTGATCGTAAGACAATGACGTTGACATATGACAACTAATTTAAGTTTGGCGTCTGTTACGTTTGCTTGAGATTATTAAAAAATGAAAATTAAAAAATTAATATCAATAATTAATTGTATTTTAAGGGTTGTAGCAGGGTGAAAACTCCATATCAACATGCTTCGATGGTTTGTACGAAATACAAAGAAAGAGTCCGAAGACTTTCTGGACTTGGGATGCAAATTTCTCCAGCCGTAGGTAAGTGCTTGTAAATATAATTTTTGTATCAATTTAAGCAAATTACATAATCATTTCTGCTTATCTTTAACTATTCTTGCTATATTATACATTTTATTATCTTTTATTCTTAGAATCTGTAACTGTTGCTACAGAAGATACCAACTCGGCATTTCCCATAGAATCTTCCTTTTGTACATTTTTTATTCAGTCTTAGGCTACAGCTTGATATTGTATGTTTGACAATAAATAAAAATAAAGTTTTTATTCGGAAGAAACATTATTAGCATGAATATGAATTTTTCCTATTTTAGAGGATCCTGATAGATCCTGTCGAATAGCCTGCCAGGACGATTTTATCTCGCATCGATTTTACTTAGTTAACGGCGAAGATGGTTGGTTTCCATTCGGAACTGACTGTTCGAAAGGAATGTCGAACAAAAAAGCTTATTGCGTCAGTGGAAAATGTTTGGTAAGAAAAGTTTATCAAACGATATATTTAAATTGAACTGTAAAATTCTTATAGGAATTTGGTAGCGACGATACACCATTATCAGAAAGCGAATTTAACCTGGCTCTACTTTCCAGACCGAAAAGGTCTTTGTACAATAACACTTCCACAAAAGTCACTATGAAATTGAATCAAGAGCAGCTCGATGAGATTATTAAAGACTTACATAGGATTCTATCGGGTAAGTTTTTCGATAAAGTCTTTATATATTTTGGGAAATTGAGAGTTGTTGAGTATTTTCTGGTTTGTAATTCATCTTGTGTGGTATTGAATGAAATTTTGTCTGATTGTACATAGGATTCTATCGGGTAAATTTTTCGATAAAGTCTTTATTTATTTGGGAAATTGAGAGTTGTTGAGTATTTTCTGGTTTGTAATTGATTTATCTAGTGTGGTTTTGAATGAAATTTTGTCTGATTGTATGTATATTTGACATTTTTGACTAAAGAATACAATTTTCAACTTATTGTTTTAGGTAACTTTAGCTCAACCAACCTAAATGAATTCAATATAGACCTAAATAACCCCGTTCACGTTAACATGAACGGGGATTCACCTCATCGTATCCATTTTACGGGGAATGATGATTATACAAACTACGCTTAATTTATAAATAAGCAACGTATGCTATATTGTGATTTATTTTAGATGTATTGGTAGATGGATAATATTGTTTAATAAATATTTTTTTTTTATAATAAAACCTTAAAACAATCCTAGAATCCAACAATTCCTATTGACTGCGCCAATTTAAATAAAAAAAATATATATTCAGGGTGTTTAATTGGGAAAGGGCCTAACTTCAACTGTAGATGGGGATCACTTTGGTGCTTCCAAACACTTATATTGTTAATAGGGAACGTGAGCAATAATTTTTGAAAGCTTGGACGAAAAATAAATATATGAGCGTATAGAGGAATTTTTTTTGGACACAAATCGCACCTCAACGTACAACCTTCGACTATATAGCTTCCTTCGAAACCGTTGGACATGAAAAATTGAGACCCCAAAATGAAATTCGTACAAGTTTTTCGGCTGCCACAAAAATTACGCCCCCCCTACCGCGCCCGCCCGTTCAGAGTTCTAGGGACCCGGCGGTACAAGCTTTTTTATTATTTGAGCTATTGAAGTGAAACAAAAACCATTCGATTCGTAAAAATCGTACAGATAGCATAAAAAGGGGGGTCAACCTGAAAAAATATACAGGTTTGGTCAAAAATAAGTAGGAGCCGAAGAAATTTTTTTTGAGTTGCCCACCTAAAGGGGGGTTTCGAACTCCCTTTGTCTAAAAATTTTCCCCCCCTCCCAAATTTTTTTTTGGGGTTCAAGACCCGCCAGGATATCAACTCGGAACAAAAATATTTTAGGAATCTTCCTCATTTAGGGCGCCTAAATGCAAAAAAAATTTTGGACAATTGACCCCCCCCAAAATCGAACCAAGTATGACCCCGAATTGATAGTGGAAACATCATATAGTGTTTTTAGGTATCAGTCGGTATGGCATATAGCTACATTAGTGAAATTTTTGTCATAACCTCAAAATTTGGCGCCACTTGTGGCGCCCTCTATATTGACTTTTAATTTTTTCTAATAATGGATTCCGATAGAGTTGAACATGGAAATTTTCATGGGCGTAATGAAAATTTTCGAAAAAAAATGTTTCAATTTTTTTTACAAGGTTTTTCGACTTTTTTTCGAAATTTTTATCTTGACCCCCCCATGTTTTATATATTCAATAGAAAGGTCTTGTGGAGTTCTTCAAAAAATGATTCGGCTATTTTCTCCATATTTTCATAAATAAAAAAGTTGCCTTTATATTTTCGAGTATAATTCCAATGTGAACAATCGTCGGTACAAGTCATTATTTTTCCCAAAATCCGTTCGACCCAATCTACATGAAACCACCATTGGGCACTCTGACAAAATTTTTTTAAAATATTTAACGCTAACGACGCCACTGATAGATTTTTTTGGTGTGATTCCCTACGCATGTGTCTTCTGTACCTACTTTATAACCGAGATACAGGGTGTTTTATAAATGTATCCTATTTCTCTCGAACCTCATAACTTCCGAGCTACCCTGTATATTAATTTAAAATTTGGTACTGGTAATAACCATTACCTAGAAACTCCATCGAAAGCATCTCCAAAAAGATAATGCAGGTCCGGCTTAACAAAAAATTTCAAAACTCGTTTTTCCTAAAAACAACACCCTGTATATGGATTTTTTTTTTAAATTGCTCTTTATAATTGGAGAGAGTATAAAAAATCGAATCTACAATCAATATATCTTACATCACTGAGGAAGAGGTACTTGTTGCATTAAAAAAACGAGCCCAAACCAACAGCTGGTACTGATAATATTCCCGCCTTTATAATTAGAGATTGTGCTCAAGTTTTATCTAAACCATTAACGGTCATTTTTAACATCATTTTGAAAACCAATCATTTTCCAGACTGCTGGAAATCTTCAATATCTGTCCTATATTTAAAAAAGGGAATAAAAGTGATATTTCCAACTACCGTCCTATAACTATTTTAAATAATTTTTCTAAAGTATTTGAAACAGTTATCCACAATCGTCTAGCCTTTCAGTTACGTAATATTATTATACCAAATCAACACGGTTTTGTTGTAGGGCGGTCCACAATAACCAACTTGTTTGGTAAGACAGAAATGATTTCTGAGGCTTTAGATAGAAGAACACAGATAGACGTCGTCTACACTGACTTTTCTAAAGCTTTCGATAGGATTAATCACAAACTTTTAATTCGCAAATTAGACAGTATTGGTCTTCACCTCTCATTAATAAATCTAATTCCAACCGCCCCCAGTTTGTTCAATGCCTTGGTCATAAGTCTGCAGTATTCATTCAAACATCTGGTGTTCCTCAGGGCTCTGTCTTGGGACCACTCTTCTTTATACTTTTTATTGAATGATATTATCGATGAAATTGAAGCAACGTGTCTAATATTTGCAGACGATTTCAAATTTATTTCTGTCATTAACAGTTTACAAGATTGTATTATACTTCAAAATAATATAGACCTTTTAGACAAATGGTGCATAGAAAACGAACTACCCTTAAATGCCAGTAAATGCAACATCATGTCTTTCCATAGAAGAGACACCTCAAAAGATTTGATTATCAACTGCTCTTTCCAATTATAAAGAGCAATTTAAAAAAATCCATATACAGGGTGTTGTTTTTAGGAAAAACGAGTTTTGAATTTTTTTTAAGCCGGACCTGCCTTATCTTTTTTTGAGATGCTTTTGATAGAGTTTCTAGGTAATGGTTACTTTTAGGGATGGGCAAAATAATCGATTAATCGAAAAAATAATCGATTAATCGTGTGGTCGATTAATCGATATATATTTTTAAAAATAATCGATAATCACCAATTAATCGAAAATAATCCTATAATCGAAGAATATTTGGAAATTATCGGTTAATCGAAAATAATCGAGTAATCAGAAATACTCGATTAATAAAATCTAATCAATTAATCGAAGATTGATTCTTTTCATAATTCTTGATAAAGGCAGGGTGGTCGATTATCGATATATATTTTTAAAAATAATCGATTAATCAATTAATCGAAGATTGATTCTTTTCATAATTTATTCTTGATAAGGGCAGGGTGGTCGATTAATCGATATATATTTTTAAAAATAATCGATTTTTCGAAAATAACCAATTAATCGAAAATAATCGATTAATTAAGAAGATTGATTCTTTTCATAATTCTTGATAAAGGCAGGGTGGTCGATTAATCGATATATATTTTTAAAAATAAACGATTTTTCGAAAATAACCAATTAATCGAAAATAATCGATTAATAAATTAATCGGAGATTGATTCTTTTTCATAATTCTTGATAACGGCAGCTGGAAGTGGTGAAAATAAAGTATGTAACATTGTAGTTTGATTCACAGTAAAAACAAACTAAAACTGTATGTTGTGGTATAATATACATTTCAATTTTCAGTTTTTAATGGGAATCTATTTTTCTACAGCGTTCCTGCTGCCATTATTATTAATCGATCATTTTAGATTGATCTATTATTTTCGATTAATCGATTATTTTATATAATCGATAATCAATTATAATTTTTGATAATCGCCCAGCCCTAGTTATTACGTGTACCAAATTTCAAAATAATATACAGGGTAACTCGGAAGTTATGAGGATCGAAAGAAATAGGATAAATTTATAAATCACCCTGTATCTCGGTTATAAAGTGCAGAAGACACATTAAATATAAGTTTTTGGAAGCACCAAAGTGATCCCTTAGGCCCTTTCCCAATGAAACATCCTGTATATAAAAATATGATTTATTTATGATAATTTACAATTTTTTATTTTGCGATTTTTCAAATTCGGTTTGTATTTCTTGCAATATATAATTCAATCTATTAGGATCAGCACAAAAATACATCCACAACTGCCGTCTGTAATTTTGCCATTTTGTGTTATTTTTCTTCTAAAAAATAAAAAAAAAATTTTAATAATTTAAATTAAACTTTAAAACATTAACTTACCGAAGAAGAAACGATGCTCATGGACAACTTCACCGATTCAAGCTGCTTTTTTAAAAGATCTTCAACTTGACGTATCAATATTTGTAAATCGCTCGGTATTAAAAGCACTCGATGCGTCGGACCGCTCACCAAAAAAGTTTGATAAACTTTTATAGAGTCTCGTCTAAAACAAACCAACAACAATAAAAAACGGTAAGTTTGGTACAGGGAAAACTTACAAATCTTTTCCGATTGCTTTGAATTGAGTGAAATCGTGTAAAAATAATTTCGATTCCAAAAAATCGATTTCTCTTCGAAAGTTTGATACCAATTCGAAAGCTCTGGACAAAGTAAAATTATTTTCATCGCTGGACAGTATTTTTATTATAGGTTTGGTGAATCGCAACATTTGATTGGAATTGGTGTTGAAATTGTTGATTATATTTGTCATTTTTTCCTAAAAACAGTAAAAATTATAAAACAATCAACAATACAGAAACTATCTGTATATGGCAAATTACTTAAAGCAAAATCATGAGAATCTCTACCGAAAGTCGACTTTAACTTTGTTATTTTAAATAGAACACCCTGTATATTAATACATTTTTGAAATCTACGTAAAATTTCTGTATAGTTTTGTCTGAAAACTTTTTTCGAAAAGTGCATACTTTTTGAGTTATTGATTTTTTTGTAAAAAATTTGACCCTTGCAGACCCTTGTAAATTATTTTTTTACGAGGATACCCTTCAAGATATGAAAATGGTTTCTGTTCGGTTGCTTTTAGCAAGGTCAGACGTATTCGAATCTATGTTGAAAATTTTTTCATTTTATACAGGGTGTGTATAAAAAGTGTTCAAAGTTCAACTTCATAAATATCAAATTTCTTCTTTTTTTTTAAATGAAACTACCCGGTTTTTTCCATTTTAATGCATTCAGTGGTAAAAAATAAGGCAAATTCATGTATACTCTCCTATACCTAAACCTTACCGTTATCCAGATATTGAATGTTTTCTGTAAATTTTGAGAGATGCAGGAGTGGTCTAAATTTTATTTTGACCCGTTAATACAAGCACTAAGAAATAAAAAAGATTATGTAAATTTCCTTTTAATACATGATAAATATGGCAAAGCTGTTACAAGAACATAATATGTGCTTTATTTGCTGTAAGATATCCTGAATCTCTAAAAATTTACAGAAAACATTGAAATAGAAAAATCTGGGTGGTTCTATTTAAAAAAATAAAGAAATTTGATATTTATGAAGTTAAACTTTGAACACTTTCTATACACACCCTGTATAAAATTTAAAAAAATTTCAATATAGATTCAAATAGGTCTGACCTTGCTAAAAGCAACCGAACATAAACCATTTTCATATATTAAAGGGTATCCTCTTGAAAAAATAATTTGTAAGGGTCTGCAACCGTCAAATTTTTTACAAAAAAATTATTAACCCAAAAGATGTGCATTTTTCGAAAAAAGTTTCCAGACAAAAGTATACTAAAATTTCACGTAGATTTTAAAAATGTATTAATATACAGAGTATTCCATTTAAAATAACAAAGTTACGGTCTGTCATCTTTGAAAATATTTTAGTTAGAAACATCGCATCCGAAATCCGAAACGTAGAAATTTTCATGATTTTACTATAAGTATTTTGCCATATACAGATAATTTTAACTCTTCGTGGGACACCCTGTATAGAACAAATATTCAGTCAAAGACAAATTTTCTACTCACCGCTCTTATTAAACAACTCTCCATATCTTTATTAACGTAACATACAACTTTCTTAAACAAATTTTTATAATTCTCCATATCTTTTTTTTCTTGATCATACATCGTATACAAAACATAGTAGTGGGCAAACATCTTCTGCATCATATCTTCAAGTTCTTCCAATTCCTTCA
>CAJUYI010009235.1:0-10196 GCA_910591695.1 Galerucella pusilla | reverse complement strand
GCGTAAAATGCTCCTTACCACACACGTTACGTAATATACTATTACGTCTTTGACTATTGTGCTCTTTCAATATTATCTCCCGGAATCCCATTGAACATAAGGCCCTTCTTCCCGAACATGTTTGCAAATACTCCCAATATTTAATGTACTTTTTGTGTTCATTTAATCTGATTTAAAATGGTCTACTTGTTTCACCTGAATTATTTGATATAATAAGCAGTTTTTTAAAGATAATTCTGGCTAAAAACAATTGTGAATTCTTGTTTTCCGTAATTTTTATAAATTTTCCTAATTCCACTTTAAACAAAATACACTGTTTCACTGAAACATTGATATTTTGTCAAATACATCTAATATCCATATAATGAACATCTTCAATCAAATACATCTTCTTATCTTTTCAATTTTGTTGAGTACTTGGCCCCCATTTGATTCATCTCCGTAGATTCATTTTTGTCAGATAAGTGCTCATCACTTTTAACCTTAAACGCTACATTTTTTTGCTAAATATATTAAAATTACAAAATAACTTTCTTAGCGATGTTCACATATGCTGCGTTAAAGCACTTATATAAAAATGTAACTCTAGAGCTAAAAAGTAAATATAATTCAAGGATGATATGCCTGTAACGTATTTTTGCCTCGTTAGAGGTCAACATTCATTGAGTTAGGCTCAACATTCCAGGCACTAGAACTGAATCTTTGTACCATGTTATCTACCTGCTTCCATTCCAGAAGCTTTGTGTCTTCTATGTATATAGGCCTTCTCTTACATGTATTCTACTGTATTATCAACTGTATATATCATCAGCTGGTTTAATTATTTGCTGTTCATAAAAATGTTAGTATTTGTGCTAGTTTTGGGTGTATCTGGTGCATGTTGCAAGCATGAACTTGTCCAGATATGTATGAATGATATGGATGATTTGGGGTATACGACTGTCGTGGACTCGTGGGAGTGTCGCAGTTGCCGATACCGTGAAAAATTGACACTTTCCAAACTACTGGACTTATTAAACTGTCCTAGTATTTATTGTAATTTACTGTCATCAGTGAGATTTTCGGGATGATATTTCTTATTTAAGTTCTATTTAAACGAGTTGCGATAGGAATGAATAAATAAAAAACCTACTAATCATCATAAACTATAATTAAATGAATATGATTTTGGTTTTAAGGCGCAATTATAATTGAGTACGGATGTATTTCGGGTGATGTCAGCTGCATAGTTAGTACAGTATATCTTCCCAGTGTTGTTACTAACAAAGGTTAAAAGAGGTTAATGACGATAAAAGATAAGGACGAACTTTCTGGAGAATAAGCGTTTTCATAATGGAGTCTCGATTTCAAAACAATCGTTGTGACACATATCTCTTCGTTTGTGTATTTTTTTTCTTCAAATATACTGAAAAGATTGTTGGGCACAAGTGAAATAATGCGAAAATTAAAACTCTTCATATTATTTATATTGAGAGCTGACGAATTGATAATTTCTATTTTCCATTTTAATAACAAAATTGTGTTATGCTTTGGAATTTTATTATCTCACGTAGAGAGGAGCACTGCCAAATGACTCAAATATATTCTTGTATGAAATTTGACGCTCTACAAAAAAGGGCTCTTGCAATTTTTTAATATTTTTATTCTTTTCAAAGTTATTCAAGGTTAAAGTTAAATTTTTTATATTTTTTTCCATTTTTTGACGCTCCAATCAAGTTTAAGTAAAAATTTTGTAGGGTATTTTTTGTACAAACAGTTTTATTGGCTATAATTTATCTCCATAATATTTTTTCATATCTACCATGGGTCGTAAGTTACTAGTACTAAATTGAAAATTTAATCAAAATTTTATTTTTTATAATGCATTACTTTAATGAAATAATTGTATTTTTAACCTGAAAATTGTTTTTTAATTTTATTTTTATAAATTGTAATTGTTAAACTGCAATATTTTTATTAAAAAACTTCTGCTTGTATTGAATGAATGATATTTATTTAATGCAGACTGACACGAATTACTTACGACCCATACAAGATATGAAAAAATGGTTTAGGGAAAAGTTTTAGCCAATGAAACGCTCTACAAAAAATATCCTACAAAATTTTTTCAAAAACTTGATTATAGCGTCGAAAAATTAGAAAAATGTCAAAATGTATTACTAATTTAACTTTGACCTTGGATGACTGTGAAAAGAGTGAAAATATCACAAAATTATAGGATCCCTTTTTTTGTAGAGCGTCATATTTCTTGCAAGAATATATACATATTATATGGGTTATTTCGCAGTATTGCCCCCTACGTGAGCTATAAAACATAGGATTTATAAATGGGGCACCTCTTAATATAAATACGAGTATAAATATAGTTAGTTTAAATTTTCACAGTATTTCATTTTTGTCATGCTTAACAATATTTTCAGTATATTTAAGAAAAAAATCTTACTGCGCCAATATTTATAAAGAGTAGCCGATTCTTCATTACTTAAATAGTTTCTGGCTGCATGGGTACAGCCCTAAAGCCAAAAAAAAAGAAAAAAAAATTATCCATATTACTTAAAAAGTCTAAATATATGATTTATTTTTTCTATTAACTGCCTGTTGTTTTGTTTTATTTGCTGTCATACTTTATCTTACTCACTCTGTCCCTTTTAGATTTAATTTCAATTTAATATCAGTCATTAGTTAAAAGAATGTTCTCAAAAATTAATAAATATCCTCTTGCTTTTACCCAGGTTTTATTACATTTCAAGAGCAATTTCCAAATTTTAAACTTCAACACCTCATAACTTTCTTTCCTATCACTGTTTACAGATTAAGTGGTATAACTTATTACCAATCTTTTTTGTTACGCCCCCTATATATATATATATATATATATATATATATATATATATATATATTGAACCAAAAAATATTTTCCTGGTTTGTTACTGCCTGAATTATACATTAGCTTAGTTTTAATGACCATGAACAATATCGTAAAACTATATTATTTCATTCTCACTATGTGCATTGATAATCGACATACGCCTACATTCAGCTAATGATTATGATAGAAAAATGCAATTTTTACCAGTGTTGTCAAATTAACAAGCAAAATTCTGGATAATACAAAGTTGTATAGAACGAATTGTAGAAAAAGCAATAAAATTTCTTTTAAAATGTCCAAATTCGTTTCGGAAAACTGTATTTGTGATAAATTATTGAACCGTCCACTATACAGGGTGATTCATTAAGAATGTCCAATCTCTGAACTATAGATTCTAGACCTCAAAATATGATGATTCTGCTCAACATGCCTTATGCAAATATTGCTAGTTTCCGAGATACAGGATGTTCAAAGTTTAAATTTTGATTTTTTCTTCACAAATTTGTTATTGTTACATACCTATTTAAGGAATAATAAAATTTTTTATGAAAAAATTAAAATATATTGAACTTTTTTTTGTAGAATTTAACGCTTTTTAATATTTTTTTACTCTTTTTTTTATTATCTTAGCTGTAAGTTTAGCCCAAAAAAAGTTTTGATTTAATTAACACAAACAAGTGTAACTAGCGCCCTATATTATCAATGTTAAATTAGAGTGCACATTATGATTCCCCATGCCAAAAAACGTAAAATTGCCAATTTCCAAAGAGAAATTGTAGAACATAAAAAATTATTGCGAAAATCATAATTTAAATTTAAACTTTGAACACCCCGTATCTCGGAAACTAGCAATATTTGCATTAGGCATGTTGAGCAGAATCATCATATTTTGAGGTCTAGAATCTACAGTTCAGAGATTGGACATTCTTAATGAATCACACTGTATATCCCTGATCTTGTCCCTAAAAGAGTTTCGTAGAGCTGGTTACATGGCTCAAAAGTATACTATTAATGTGGAACCAATCTACAAAATTTAAAACAATGTTGATGGGATATTTCAAATGCATAGTGACAGGTAAAAATAAAATAATTTTCCTGAAATTTTTCTGGGAAATTTTGACACTCCAGGCTTTCCAGACATTCCTGTACTCTGTTCTACTACCACTCGGCTTGCGCCTCGACTAAGCAATCTTCACAATCGTCCAGGAATGTTAGACTTTTTCTACTTAGTAAACAATGATGAATTTTCCGCTTTCAGGCTTTCCGTCCCATTTTTACATATGATTGGTTTTCCGCAACCTAGGCGTGAAAACATTTTACACCCGACTATGATCAAAATGTAATAAAATTATTTCTATTTCCAAAAACTGAAGAAGTAAAAAACTTTCAATAAAAAGTACACAAACTTGTCGATAAATTTATTCACATCACGTTAGTAGTTTAAAAATAGAATAATCATGTGTTATTGTTATTTTTACCAGTCTTATAAAATATGTAAATAATTATTTTCGGTGATCTATAACGTTGGTTAGATACCGGGTGGCCAAGTAAGTATAAATCTTGAAAAATTATATTGAAATATTAAAAAATTCTCAGCCTACTATAGAACCAAACAAAATTTTAATGTCAAAATATTTTATTACTCAACATATTCTCCTCTTTATTGGATACATTTATTAAAGAGGAACCTGCAACGTCTCTAGACCTTTCAAAAAAAATGCTTCTTCTTGCTCTGCAAACCAGACTTCCTTAGTTTTTATTACCTCCTCGTTGGAAGAACATTTACGACCTTTTATAGTATATTACATAACAAGAGTAGTAAGTTGCTTATTACATGCGAATAGAAAAGTTGCGCACGAGCCGCGTAGCGGCGAGTGTTGTAATTCTATAAGCATGTAATAAGCTTACAACTCTAGTTGTGTACTATACTTTTTCTACGAACAACTCCATTAATAAAAATAAAACGCATGAATAACATGTACATTGACACTAACAGCTAGTGACAGCGAGTTTTATTAATTATTAAACGTCAAAACAACCTCTACTAACTCGTTTCCATGGTTACTCGAAACCATTGACTGACAAGGCTTTGGTGATAAATTTTTGTTTTTCTAGAACTGAAGCGTAATTTTTTTTATTACGTGCTAGTCATTACGTGTCAGTATCCGTAATGATCCATTTACTTAGTAACCAAATAGTAGGTAATATGGAATTTACTAGTGTGAGAGTAGAAAAAACTTTTTTTCGGTTGAGAAAAGAGATGATAGTCGGACGGAGCCAAATCTGGTGAACAAGGGGGGTGTTCTAGTTACTCAAACCCTAAATCACATGATATTTGTACAGTAGAAAAAATTGACCTTTACCCTGACGTCACTAACAATGAACAGTAGTAAACACAGACTTTATATACCTCATCCTTTTCTACTGACAGTAAAAACACATCATACAATATACGTACACTTGTCTTTCAAGTAATGACATACGTTCTTATGTAACTCTAATTATTACTTCCAAATGTTGAAAAGAGATAGCACCAAAAACGATCAATCGGTTGTATTCATAAGAATTTATTTTGACCTCTTATGACAACTGTCATTATTTTGATACATCGAGTTTTGTTCAAATCGTTCCATCCTTTGCATTCAGATACATTCTATAAAATCGGTTTTTTTCAAAACCTGTAATTTGTTTATTTTATTTTACGTTAAGTACAAAATTTCCTGTTTTGCATTCAATGAATATTTCCAACTCAACCTCACTTCTTAGACGGTGGCTGAACAAGATAAACAAGCGTTCAACGTATTTACGCACACGACAAAGTAATAGAGGAGTTCAGTCTAAGGTCAGTGTGGCCAACAAGAAGTGTTTTTTCTGACAAGAATGACAGTTAATGTCTACCCATTAAAACATAAGATTTTTGCATGTTTTTCATCATTGCGAACATCTATATTGCTTTATTAAAATAATGAATACACCCCCGAAGCGTGAATCTTGGAATTTAAAATGACTTTTCAGCTGAATACACAGCACATCGGTGGCCAAAAATTCCAGGAACTCTTGCCATGTCACCATTTAATTTCTGTTATTCTGTCACTGGTTATGTCAAATGTCAGTTATATTTATTTTTGTTAATATTCGTTTAATTGTGTATGTCCATTTTCGATTTGATTTTAGTAGCATTTCTAGTTAGTTGTATCTCTATTCTTCTAATTACTTTTTCCACTGACATCTGACATAACTAGTGACAGATAACAGAAATGAAATGTAACATGCCAATAGTTCCTGGAATTTTTGGCTACCGATGTGCTGTGTATTCAGATAAAAAGTCATTTTAAATTCCAGGATTTACGCTTCGGGGGTGTATTCTTTATTTTAATAAAGCAATATAGATGTTCGCAATGATAAAAAACATGCAAAAATCTTATGTTTTAAGGGGTAGGCATTAACTGTCATTCTTGTCAGAAAAACCACTTTTTGTTGGCCACACTGACCTTAGACTGACTATTGTAGCCATTTTTGACTCATTGATTGATTTCGCGAGGTTAGTAGGTATGACGTCAGGGTAAAGGTCAATTTTTTCTACTGTATGTAGGGGCGTTGTCCTGCAAAAACAAAACAGCTTTGGATAGCTTTCCGCGTCTTTTATCTTTAATTTTTTCCTGTAGAGTGGTCATTGATGTCGAATAGTAATCTCCGGTTATTGTTCCACCCTTATCCAAAAAATCAATTATGATTACTCCATCGCAATCCCAAAAAACTGAAGCAAGAACTTTTCCAGCAGATTTTTGGACACGAAACTTCTTAGGTCTTGGAGAGGACGAAGGACATTGATCACCAAGGGTATTGAGCATATCTTCGTAAATCTGCTTACCTCATAATCCTTTTAAATACAGGTACTTGATGATGGCTCGATACTCCAATTTTTCGATTTTCACAATTTCGGTGGACATCTTTTTTCTTTTAATTTATTGCTTAACTCTGCTTTACTTTTTTGACGTCCAACTTCACACTGACACTTTATATGCTAACGCAATATTTTATTTATGCATGGAACTGGTCTAGGCTAACTAGATATCAATACATCCTCGAATAGAAGGCTGGAAATGAGTATGCCTTTTTTCGAATTAGGTCAGCTTTACTAAAAAAATATATCTTTTTATCGTAAAAAATCTTTGAAATCATCTAATATTTTTCAAATGCGGCAACGCCGGTTTGTACGGGCTGTGGTTTTATGCAGATAATATAAATGTGAAAAAAAATTGAAAAGATTACACGTGGACGTCAAGGTTGCCGCGCTCTGAGAACACCAAGAGTAACTTAGTCAAGGCCAAATTTGTGTTCTCGACGTGTTCCGTCGTTTTCGAATACGAATTAATGTCAGTTATGTAATGAATAAGTTCTTTGGTATGTGTAGAACGATTTATTCGTATATTACTAACTCTGTAAAGTGATATGGGGCGTTAGCTGAAAGTCAAAAATTAATTCTTACGCATTTTAAATGTTACTAAAGTTAAAGTTAGAATGTTTCTTTTCAAGAATAACTAACTACCGAATTCAATTATTTGAATAAACAGTTATTAAATTCACAATTGTTTGGTTTCGTGTACTGAATTCAAAATGTGTCTCTCTATGTAAAATATCAATTACTATCTTGCTTATTCGAGGCTCGTAAGGAGCTAATAAGATCTTCGTGATGTTCAGGGTTAGTAGTTAAATAACTGCTGTTGAGGTTGTCAATTGTGCTGTCTTTGGATGCCTATTAGGTCACCTGTTACAATAGTAGAGCTTACAATAGTTCATTTTCACCGAGGGGTAAACCGCCGGCAAAAATTTTGTACACCTACTTCCACATTTCAAAAAACTTCCACATACTTCCACCATACTTCTTCGAAACTTCCACATACTTCTACACACTGTTCTCAAGTTAGTTGACAATGTAAGAACCCATGCAACCTTTTTGTAATGCAACACGTTTCCATAACGAATACATAAATTTATAATTTCTAAAAACACTCGATAGCATTGATTTTTATATTTTATCTGTTGATTGGGTAACTTTAACAACCTGTATCTCGAAAACTAAAGCTCCAACGACCCATGTCGACAGGAAATTTTACGCCATTATCGCATTTTCTACACGCTCTTTCAGTTTGTAACACCTATTCATTAACACCTTGTATAATGACCTATTCAATAATTCTAAATTCGTTATTTTCACCGCACTTTGGCTAATTTATGTATACAACTTCCACATACTTCCATATACCTCCACATACTTCCACTTGCGGTTCACCCCTCGATTTTCACCCTCCAATTTTCATCAGTCGAAAGGTCTGTTCTCACAAGCATCACAGACAGTGTTTGACAATCCGGATTCGGAGCAAAGACCCTAAAGTGTTCTCGGGAGGACGTTCTAGGATCTTTGCGCCGATTCCGGATTTTCAAAGACTGTCTGTGATGCTTGTGAGAACATACCTTATGTGTCACCGTTCAAAAGAAAAGAGCGGGAGAGGGGAATTTTGAGCAGCACTTCATAATTATTGAAATATTAGGTTTGTTCCCGTAGCAAGTTCCTAACTGTTATGGACATAGCGTTCCAGTGGAGCCTGAACGCTGATACTGCGCAGACTCAATATGTCCATAACATGTCCATAACAGTTATAATCGTTTAGTTCGTGAAATGGACTTTCGGCGTATCATCCTGTCATTTGTCTATTGAGCTAGAATAATAATAAGAAGAATATAAACATAAACAATGTTACCGGTTCGATAGTTCCAGTGTTGCCAATTGTATTCAATTTTAAAGCCTTGAATCTACCGTTATCTAGTTTAAAATAGTTTCTCGGTAATTTTATATAATTCTTTTTGTTATAATGAAGTCATTAGATGTCAACTACTCGTGAAGTAGGTATATAGTTTGTACTTTTGCAATTATCTACAATTTTCCTTTTCTAGTATCACCATAATTATATTTTTAATAATTGAAATTAGACCGTTTAAGACTTGTACACACTTATAGATATATCTACATTACAACCTGTCTATCTAATTTTGAATTTTGCCATCATTACCAATATCAGTAGGTTTGTCGATTTATCGTTATTTCGTTTTTTTACGTTGGTAATATATCGAGTAATATATATTCAGCGTTCTTTTAGACAAGTAGGTATAGTCGAAAGTCAACCTCGTGCTTGGCCAAGCCGTACACAGGACTCGAGATTGGACACATATTGTAATGTTTTTCTTATTTATTTGAACTGTTTTTACCGTGGGATAAAATTATACGCTCACTATGGCTAATTACTATTGATTTATTGAAGAAAAACTTACACACTATAATAAACTTAATTTATATACACCCTACTTAATGTCTACTAATTTATCTACACTCGGTATAATAATTGTCCCAATTTATCTTCAACACTATTTATATTCACTATCTGTTCACTCATTGTATACTGAAACTGTTTACCGATTCACTGTATACTGAACAACTCCTCCGACTCACTCGAAAATCCGTGTATTTATAGTTCTTTGCAGCTCTAGAACTTTCTTGAATTTACGAATTAGAATATTCAGGAATAAACCATTGTATTGCCTTGTACGCTTCGAGAACAGTCTGAATATTACCTTTCTAGAAAGGTCGCATTCATAGTTTGCGACAGGACCGGCTTCCGAATCTAACAATATTATAGTCCAATTTTCGTGAATTCTCGGCGAAGGAAACACTCAAGACGTACCTCAAGCGTACCAATAAGATTTTCTATTGGCCAGCATGTAAATTTTCAAAATTGTCTGTGTATTTTATGACAATTGTGACATATTATTATTTGTCATGAATTTTGTTGCTGTAACGCTATTTTCTGCATTTCTGTTATTGGGTGTGAATATCGAACTTTTTTGGGCTTATTAGTACTATTTTTATTAATTTCTTTTATAAAAGTGAGTACATTTATTATTTACTTTCGTTAAATTTTCGCAAAGGTAAAATTATATCATTAACGATATTTTTTGTGAATCTATAACGTAACCGAAACTCTCCAGCGTTATAAAATTTCATATTATACATCTTTTTGGAATCCTATCATTTTGCATATTTTCCTCCACATAATCAAGAAATTTCAAAAAATCCTCGTGTTCTCCATAATCCATTTTCACTAATCACTATTAAAATTGTTATTCTATTACAATCTCAATACACAAGCTAACCTCAAATAACCAAACAAATGTGACAGACCGCGTCTCAAGTCGAGCTCAAGACAGGTCGCTGGCTGCCTTGAGCAAGACTCCATTCGCACATGCGCAGTTGCAGCGTTTCTCAAGCTGT
>CAJUYI010009234.1:0-10198 GCA_910591695.1 Galerucella pusilla | reverse complement strand
TTAATTATAATGTAGATTTTACAAAATAAAATTGTTTGATTTCATAACTTACTATGGATCTACATCAAGTAAAAGCCTCATCTATTCAATTTTACCCAAATTTTTAGCTTCTTTCACGAATGGAATAATGTCATCATTGATTCGTAGAGGAAGAGAGGCTGTCACTTCAGTTCTTTTATCTTTAGGACCAAAAAGCATTACTTGAGATTTTTTCGGATTAAGTTTCAAGTTGTGGGCACAAGACACGTCGAACAGTACTTGAAGATTCCTATTTATATCGGATTCGGCGAGACTTGCCTCATGGTATTTGAACGAGCTATAAAGTTGTGTATCATCGGCATAATGGTGTATGTTACCCAACTTGATGTATTTATAGAAGTCGTAAATGTACAGTCTAAAGAGAAGTGGTCCCAGGATGGAACCTTGTGGGACTCCGAAGGGTTTTGTGAGGAAATTTGATTCATTTGCATCTAGAGCAATTCAACTTCTCAGTTGGCTAGACGAAGCAATAATTGTCAACCTCACAGCTAGTAGTGAAAAAAATTAATTATAAATGTTGTTAAAAAAGTTGTATCCATATATGACGATTAATGAAGATCAGATATTATTTTGGAGTCTCATAAATTAAAATAAATAAATAGAATATGATATATATGAGGGGATTATTCATGTCAAGTAATTAAAAACGATTTCTATCATTCAATAAATAATCCAAAATTATTATTATTTTTGTGGGCTTTTCATTTAAACTAAAAATAAAATAACTACCTCAACTATATTGGGAATTGGTATGAAATTTTAATGTCATTCTGTCTAGTATAAAAATATATGGCTCATACTAAAATGGAAATAGCCGCTATAAATAATATTTACTAATTTGTTATCGATAAATAGTTGTTTTCATGTTAATGTTAATATTGGAATCCATTCGTTTTTTGTTATTGATGACCGGCTCAATTGGAAACAGATGTTTTTCAATAAAATGCAAATTTCCAATTACAAAATTTATAAAGATATGAGGTTTTAATACCCGATATCATGAATAATTTCACTGCAAAAACAATTATTGACTGAAATTCTTTCAAAACTGAGGAAAATTTCATATATTTCATTGATTATATTGAATTTTTAGTAAACATTAGAACAATTTGCTATTTGTAGCTCCACATTTATTACAGGTATTTGGAAATGCTTGAGCTGCTGTCAAATTCCCTGTTTTCAAGACCACCAGAGTGCGTTTGAAGCGTAAAAGTAACCCCGGAAACAAATATGTCGTTCATTCATTAAAATTCGAAGCTTCAAAAATGGAAATCCCATAAAACGTTCAAAAATTTTGATGTATATACATGAAATTCTCCGTAGAGTGCACATATACATCAACTGCATTCGATTAGGTAATGGATCATCCACTATATATGCGATAGTATTCAACAAAACAGTTTAGTAATGTCCCAATGACAAAGTAGCTGCAAATTGCGACACAGAGAGTACAACTGTCAGTAGATGGAATCAACACGTTGTGATTTGTATTCACGGTTAATTTCCGTTCGCAGACACATGCTTGACACGTGTTACACCTGTATGCAGGTCTGGACTCATATTTATATTTTTTTAATATACTATTTGTGACAAAAACAAATTCCAAACGTAGCGTAAAATCTATTGCCCGTCTTCTTTTCCCATTACTTGAGAATACCGACCTTACAATGACCTCATATCCCTCCTTGGACTAAACAACTTCCTCTATTCAATACCTCCCTTACCAACATAAAGAAAGCATTTTTGGAAATATTAGAAAAAACACCACAGATGCCTAAAAAACTTCTTTTGGTGTTGGCTGCTCCGTCACAACCAACCACGGACTAATAGGTTCCTATCGGTTGCCCTCAACATGTAGCGTTCACACTGGTGAGTTGTATAGCATCTTCCAAGCTTTCAAGCAAATCTCTTCTCCTGTCAAGCGCGTCGCCATTTGTACCGATTCACTTTCCTCAATTAATTCACTCAATACCATCTTTACTGACCATCCAATAATTCAAAACATCCATGACATATATCAAACTCTCTCAGCTCGTGATGTAACAGTCTGTCTTATCTGGCTTCCATCTCACATTGGAATTACTGGCAATTAAAGCGCTGACCACCATGCTAAAGAAGCCTCTTTTTCCATCACCACAATAACGTTCCAGCTCCCAGATGACTTAAAAATATTATTCAAAAAGTCCGTCCTGGCAAAATTTTTGGCACAACAGCAAAACAGCCCTTTACGATATATAACCATTAAACGGCTATCTCTCCCTAGATTTCTTAACTAGAAGAGAAGCTGCTGTCATTAGACGATTGCGGATCAACCATACCAGATACACACATGGTTACTTGATGTCTTCTGAAAACCTTCCCGTCTGCCGTCACTGCAATCATAGATAACATATGACTGCAATAGTGCTTTAACCGTTAAACATATTCTCACAGACTGCCAGGAATACACCATTACATACAAGCGCCTAGACCTAAGACCAAACCTGGGAGAGCTTTTAAACTGCACTGCTGAAATCCCAAAGACATTGAAATTCCTCAAATCAACTAACCTCTACCACAAAATATAAACTAGATTGATATTTTACCGAGTATTTTACATATTTCATGTTTTAAGATAGTGTATGTATTTATAATAGGTCTTTTTGTCTTTTGTACAGTGCCAATGGCCATAGTTGTCGAGGCACTTAAATTCTAATAAAGAAATAAAATAAAAAATTATATTTAATATAGACACAGCAGATTCCATCTCTATTAAGCTAGTATATACTGGTTAACCGTAGCAAAATTACACAAGTGCCAAAAGGGAAACGAAAAACTATATTAAATGGACAGACTAGGTTTGACCAATTCCCAGCACTGCAAATACGACACAAATTCATCAGGATAAGGCTGGTGATCCACTTCATAATTGAACATTTATCAAAGTTGTTTAAGTACTTAAGGTCTGGAATTTTATCAAAACTTTGATGAGTCTGCTAACTAGGAACTTAAAGCTCAAGAGGTGTTCAAAACTGATGTTTAGATTCTGTCAATTCAAGGGAAAAACAAATAGCTACTGAAGATTCAGTCTTAGAGCTAGTGGAGTTGATTGGGAAAGTGCAGCTGAGGAAAGTGTTCTGAATAAAGAGTAGGTACCATAATAAATCTAAAAAGGTATCAGGAGAAAAAACATCAAAACATTCAGACTAATTTGAATCTAGCCCTATTATATTCTGGTCCCAAAAGTTGCGTTCCAGGCACCCTCTTTGCTAGTTCACAGGTACAGAACGGATAATAAATTTTGGATTCGAGCCCTTTAGCTCTACAAACAGTAACCCATTTTATATACAAGTTGAAGTTGAAGTTTATTTGGCATAGAGACATAGAGAATCTACATCAAAAGACAACGTCGTCTTAATTTGATCCTAAGCAGCTTCTTCTTCAACGTTGTTCAGCTTAAACTGATGGCCCAGGCAAGGTTTTGTATGCGGAATATACTTAGATTTTTTTTAACTATGTTGAGACCATAGCCTGCCCAATGAGGTCTTGTGATTCACCCTCCCAGCTCATCAGATCAAAGATCAGACACCTCATCCAATCATCTCCGCAAAATATGCGGAGCTGGAAATTCCTTCTATTACGCACTCAAGGTCAAGCATTTTGAACCTTTTCATACTCTAAAAATTTGATGTAATAAAACAACGGAAAATTATTAAATCTGGTACTGTATAAAGTTACACTTATACCGGACATAACCAACACTTCCGTTCTTATTGATATTTCTTTATTGTTTCACGGATATGCTATACTGTTAGTGTGCTTTAGACTTATGATCGAAATGAGGTGAGGAATAATGAGTTGTACAATGTTTTAATATTAACAAAACATAACGGTTACATTTGAATAACGGAATACGTGATTTTATCACTATTAAAAAATTTATTCATGTATAATAGTTCCTATGTAAATCAATAACAAGATTTTGCGTAGGTGAAGCGTACACTATTTTTTCTACCTTCACATCTCCTTCAAATTATGCAATTAATGAACATACAGACGATGTTTAAGTTATCACGTGATTCGACTAAATGGCAATATCGTGTGCGAATTATACAAACAATTGCAATACTCTACTCTGACGTTTTCTATAAAATTTAAATAGAGTTCAATTCCGTTGATTATTGATATTATACATACAATTAAAATAAAGTGTCATTTGGACCAATATTACATCAATCATTAGAATTCAAACTATTGATAATAGTGCTACCGAATACTAGTAGTGAATAAAGAGGAGTGCTAAAGCAAGTGTAGGTATAGAGAAAGGCTAACTTGCTACACCCCGCTTGGTCTATATGCTGATAATAATTATAATAGCATAAATAAGAACCAAGAAAATTAGATTTTCTCCATAAATAATTTCTCTGTCTTAGTCTTTCAGTGTATCCCTTATCTACGATGTATGTAGATTCGATTAGATTAGATTTTATGTGGTGGCTTTTGGCTTATTCTACTGCGACCTTTTCAGATCCATTGTGATCCTCTAAACTCTAGATTACATTCTCCAGCCTGGCTCTTTAAAAAAAATCTATCAGTGTGGAGACTGAACCTTTCATATAGCTCTCTGCCAATGGCTTTTATTCGCCTAGGCTATCGCACTGACATAGAATGTGTTCTGCCGTTTCTTCTTCTAGGTGACAAAACCTGCACATATCTTTGTTTGTCAATCCCATCAGCTTTAAATGCCTGAGCTCACAATGCCCAGTTAACAGACCCATTACAGCTTTGAAAGTTTTCCTATATTTGGCCATCAGATCTGCTGTAAATTTTGGCGAGTGTTCTACAATGAACTGTTTCGCTTGCTTCTGTCCTGGTGAGTTCCTCCACCATTTCCGAGATTTGTGGGCGACCCACTTCTTTGTTTCCCATCTTGTTATGGTCTTTGCAACGCCGCAGAAGGTTCCGGTTCAACGAATGGCACCGCATTTTCGTTGTCCTTATGACCCTCGTGCCCCGGTACCCAGGCTACCGTAACATTGCTACGGTCACTCTGTGTGTTTAGGGCTCGCTTACACTCCCATACTAGCTTAGAATTTACCTCTACGGAGTTGAGTGCCTTTAGCGCTGCTTGGCTGTCTGTGAAGATGGCAATTGAACGATGTATATTGGGATGTCATTCATAAAAGATCTGTTGTACCTCACTTCTCTCCACTCATTTCTTTATGAAATCATAAATGACAAGCTTCAGTTTATATAAAAATACATTTTGGCGCCCAACGTGGGGCTCGAGCACACGACCATGAGATTAAGAGTCCCATAGTAAAAACACGTAATGATAATCATTTGCCTTCTATGTATTCCGCTAATATTGAACTGGGCACACTTTTTCATTGCTAAAACTTACGATTAGAAGATACTTTCCCAGGCTTTTAGAGTGATTGGCTCCTAGCCCGTACACTTCTATACCACTCTTATTGCTTTAGAGTAATCTACCGATGAATAGTAAAGGTACAGGCAAACTTTCGTGAAGTTTCAGTTACATTTTGTGTGTGGAAAGTAATGGAGCAACCGGTACAAACGCGTTAAATGTACTTACGTTCGAAATAGACAACACATTATTCGTAATGGATGATATTATTTAGTTCTATAGTAATTGCAAGGGATTTTGATGGGATTAGTAGCATTAGTATAAAAGTAACAATTGAACTTATAATCATGAAATATTAAAACACTTATTGACGCTGTCAACCTCATGCCGATTTTATAATGACAATGAAGCCTACCTACATCATAAATGTTTTAGTTTCCACACAAATTATTGGATAAATTGTATAAGCTCGGGGATATTATGCAAATAATGTTTAAATACATTGAGCAGGTATCTTATAAATTTTGAATAGGGCATTGGTTTGCCGTAAATAGCAATTTTTAGTAAGTGCCAATAGACCTGAGGTAAGTTCTTACTGTGAATACATTGCGCAAAAGGGTTTACATACAAGAAAAAAAAAACAATGCGTATTTGTTAAAACACAGTCTCCGAATTTATGAGCTTCTTAAGTTTCTGTGGTGCAGCTCTTTAAGTTGAGACTTCCCGTATACCATACACTATCAACTAGCTAACTTTTCCCACCAGAAATACTAAGTGACTAGCCTGAAATCGCGCATTCTAACTACCAAGTACGTGGTGCCACCTATAGAGTATGACACTAAGTAAAAGGTGCATAATAAACCACTTGAGCATCAATGGCTGTTGCAATTGTCTTAACTTATGTGGTTTAGGACGTACTTATGTCAACGGGTACTCACCAATACCTTTCGTTTAACGAAGATCATGTGACTTAACGTGGGAATGGCTATCATTATTACAAAAGTAGATCATTAGAAATGTTTTTATTTTTATTTTGAGCGGTAAATAGTCATTGAAAAAATAAAAGAAACTATTGCTAGACAAATATGGGATAGACCATGTAGACCAGACGATAGGGGTAACAACTAATTTTTTTTTCATAAGTGCCTTAAAGTTTGTAGATTAATATAAAAAAAGTTTACCAGTCGATTTCCCAAATTAGAAAAAAAACATCAAAAAACTTTTTTTAATTTTTCAATATTTCGCGCTGGGAGGAAGGTAGAGAAAAATAAAAATACTTTTTGCAGCAAAAAGGGTTTCTCGCGTTTCTTTCGTCCGAGCAATAGTTTGTCTGGAAAAAATTCGATAAATTATTTCTTGATTATTGGTTATACAAGTAAAACCGCTATCTAGTAGTAGTAGCACTTTTCACATTTTAAATGACATTAACTTCTATATCAAACTTAATACAACAAAACACTTTTCAAGGTAATTTTATTAATATATGTTTAGGTTAACGACGTTTGTATATTTAATGTTAAGCTAATAGAAACAACCACACCATATTTATGCGCTAGCTTCTGAGCGGAAACATAAAGATGTAAATCTGTTCTAAATAAAAAAAAATAGTGACAATGAAACATATGTAAATTCCATTATCTACTACCGTAAAAGCGATATCAAGATAAATGTATTAAAATTTGTGGCTTTGACTTTCTACAAAATAGATTATCATTTAACAAAGAATATACAATTAGATTACGATTTTTAAATATGGGGCTTATGATAGACCTCCCAGAATCTTGTGCTGGGTAGGGCAGAAACACCCTTATTTGTTAAATCTTGCTGTTGAAGGCATGAAAATGTCACCCAATTATTATTCTGATCCGATATGGGGACCTATTATTGACTGATTGAGTTGCGCAATGAGAGCTAAGACAAAATATTTGGTCTCTCGAGAAGCTTCCCTTAAATAAGTTATGAGGGAAGAGAAAACCCCACAGCACCGAGGCATTTGATTAATAATTTATAGTATAGGAGTAGAAAAAGCTTATATTTAGAATCATTTATTGAAATTTGTTAATTTTGACATATTCTTGTCCAGTTTTTTCAGGCAGTTTTGAAAACTGATTTTCCTATTAATTTCCCTCAATCGTTACAAAACAAAAATAGCCTTATATTATAAAACAGTATTAAATAACACTAATAACAGTAAACTAGTGGGTAATAAAATTCCAAATAATCGAATCAACTCAAGTAAAATTGAAATTGAATCTAACAACACCTTGTTGCATGAAAATACAATGAATCCAAAGACTGGTGAGAGATGGGTGTAAATTTCTGGTTCCCGCGTGACGTAACTGCGAGGCTCGGACGCAATTTGGAGTAGAAATCAGCGTACCGTGAGTAAATGTATCGTGGTAATTAGTCATTTTACGCACGACCGTAGGAAAAATAATTTTTCTCAATCCATTTTCTAACTGTCGCCATCAACATTCCAAGCGAATACTAGTTAAGGATTTAGTCCGTTGAAACTGTTTTTAATGCTTACGATTTCATAATTTATTTTAATTATATTCCAATTCAAAATCACGACACAAACACACACACAAGAATGTTGCGATAATGTGTTAGAAACGTCCATTAAGCCGAGAATAATTTTCTTATCTAATACAACGACTATAAAATTCTTTCGCTCGTATGGAGATTATCTGTTTAACTTGTTGAATGAATACCTTCGAAGCGGGAATAGATTTGTCATTACTACTTCATTCTATAAACTATATCTATCCTCGAAAAGAGACGTTTGGAAAAGTTGAAATGCTGTTTTTTACGTGGCTTTCCTCTAATCTAGCCGGGCTTCAAATCTCAGCTAGTCGAGTGATCATCAGCTTCATCTGTACCATCTCTCAAGTTCTGTACAAGCTCCACAAATGTCGTATATTTTATAAATCGTCAAGAAAAGATAAGTATGTGTGCTCTTCTCTTATTCTAGAGATCCTTGTCTAGATCGGTCCTGCCTAAACTTCTAATTCCAATTCCCAGGTCCATATAATATTGTAAGGGTTGTTGTTTTTCCTCCCCTTTCGTTAAAAACCTTAGCCTAGACTTATCTACCCTTAACGATTTATAAAAACTCAGTTAAATATTTGTAGATTTGTGGTATAAGAACTGAAAGTGGCTTAGTTTGAGGTAGTGCACATAGATGGCATGATATGTTCTATAAATGTTAATATAAACTACAGGGAATTAAGATAAATATATTAATAAAAGGTGAAGAAAATTATAATTATTAAATGAAGTAGCTGAAGAATTGGATCTCCTTTGTGAGGAAACTTAATATCGAAATAAAAGAATGCGAAACTTTAATTTTTAATGGTAGAAAACGACATAAAAACCAGTCACTAAAAGCTTTTATAAACGATTTCGGTTATCATTATCTCTTTTTCGGCCGTAAAAAATAGTGTTCACATATGTTGAATTTATTATGATATTAAGTCGAAACTGGTCGTAAAGAGAACCCATAATAATGTGAAACCAGATTCTTCATTGGCGATATACTCGCTTTATTGGTAGCATTAACATGCATTCGTAAAGTAGACTAACTCCTAGTTTACTGCCAATATATTTGCCGAGTTAGGTAGCCTTTGGAAAGTAAAGTTATTATGGATTCATTAAGATCGTCATTTTATATTTTTCACCCGTTAATAACGTTTTTTGATACTTTTCTTTGAAAAGGTAACAATAATTAATAATTAATTTAAAATCAACCCTCTTTGAAAATGTTTTCATGTGTCCATGATATAGAAATTTGTACAAATCAATTAGGCCTATTCAAAAATTAAATCGTGCGCCTATGATGCGCGGTGACGGTTAGAAAATTTCTTCAAGATACTTTGAAATTTCAGGTTCTTATATATTTTTTTTATTTTCTTGGAAACCCCGCGCCTGTACATTTGGAACGAAATTATAGCCACATCTGCCTTTGAAAGTCAAAATATTATTATTCTATTCTATTTACAAATACCTCTCAACAAATTTTTACTATTCAAAAAAACTTTTTCAAATTTTGACATATAAAGTGACACTTTTTAAAACTGATTGACATTATGGAACGTCTTACTTTTTGTAACTAGTTGCATAAAGTAAAATTTTATGCAATTGGTGACGAAAAATGTTTTTCAAAATTAGTGACAAAAAGAATTAGTCATCAGCTTCCACTAAAAATTTTGCAAAATTTTCTTTAATAAAAACTTTTGACTTCTTAGCACTGTACCCGTCCGCTTGCCTTTTAATAAATGCTACCAAATTTGTATATTTTTTAATATCAATATTCCTTTTCAGATTTAGTTCAGACCTTAACATTGAGTAAAGTGTCCATAATGTGGAAACTTTTAGATCTTTCTTACCCTCAAAATATGCAAGTAAAACTTTCTCATTAACATGTTTAATTTTCTTCTCATCACACCACGTAACAAATTTTTCGTATGCCAAATCATAAACTGCCTTTGACTTTTTGGGAATTACTGATAATAGAGCATTACCTGCTGCCTCTTCAATATCGCTTGGTAGCTCTCCAGAACTTGAATCACTCATTTTTAAAAATGAAACTAAAAATATATCAATCTCGCTAAAATCCTTCAGACAACTATGAAGTAACAGCAACAAACTAAATTTATGTTTTCCAAATTTTTATCCATTATATTAAATTTTATTTTTTTATCACTTACTTCAAAATTGGAAGAAATCTTGTATGCAATACGTTACGAAATGAAATTTTGTGCAGCTTGTGAGTTGTGTGATCTCACGCGTTACACAAAATTAGGCATTTCC
>CAJUYI010009233.1:0-10199 GCA_910591695.1 Galerucella pusilla | reverse complement strand
AGTTATTAAAGGTGGATACTTTTATCTGAAAAGCACTGTATATTGTAAGACAACCATAACGTCAATTTGACCACCCAAGTAACTGGAAGCAGATTCTGTGAGCGAAGCTTACAAAAATAATAATATTGGTGACCGATTGAATGTAGAAACATTTATACAATTTTTTTACTATTCTGAAGTCAATATTTAGTTTCCGTCTCTACTGAAAACATTATTACTTTAAAACCGACTGCGAAAAAATGTAAAAAATACAAATTATGATTACAAAGTGAAACGTTACAAATCAATAACTATGGCATATTAAAAAGTGTCCTTTTTTTATTTTCCCGGGCATACGAACAATTTTTTTTTATTCTTTGACAAGAATATACGATTTTATTTGAGTTGCTGCATATTGCTGTTTTTTTTTGTTGATCAGAATGTATTCATCCTTTTTGTATAAGTGGATTAAAGCTGAATATTTTCAAATTATCAACATTTCTACCTTCCGTTCGGAAACATTTATACAGTGCGTCCATAAAGTAACAATTAACAATAAAATTAGAATGTTTATTACATTCAGTAACGTACAACTTTCCAAAAACAATTCTTATAAGTTTCTTTATATTTTTGCCCACCCTGTACCAACTTTAAGCAAATGTAACGTTATATTTGGCCACTATCATTGAAATATTTAAATATCTACCGGACGGCGAGTAGCCAGTCCTTTTTCCTTACCAACATGTGATTCCCGTCGAGAACCTGTAGCACCGATCACCGCTGAAAGGCAAATTTTTACATTTAATGTAAGTGAGGATCAGTATACACTGATATTGGTCAAATATTTGAATTCTTCTCTCCTATAGAGAGAGAAAATTAAGAACACACTACGAATATGTAAATTCTTTCTCGAAGCGGAGCATGTGAACAAGTAAGGAATATACAACGTATGTCCATTGCTCATCGCATGGTTTAATTTAATAGCCAGTAGTAAGAATAAGAAGTTTTATTTCTCCTGTGAACCATGAACCAATAAGGTTAATTTTTAATTACTGGTGAGAGGTTTACCTCAAACTCTTTTTTTCTAAAGTACATTCAATGTGAATGATAAGTTGCATTTACGTATATGCTTTTCATTTCTGATTTTTGCTTTTATATTTTTTCCTTCTAGTGATAAGCGCCAGATACACACATAAAATGATATTTTTTTATCTTGTTCTTTTTCTTTTTCTAGTTTTTCTTATACAGTTGATAAAAGGTTCACATGTATATAGTTGAAGTCTTTAAAATTAATTAATTCAATCTAATTACCAACCTAGAATATTATATTTCCGGATTACATTTTTTTATCGCCTTCTGTGATTGAAATAAATAGTAGAATAAAATTGAGTTTTTATGTTATTTAGATATTGTTTCTTTGATTTCTTCGATGAATGGAAATAAATAAGATTTCCTTAATAATATCATATCGTATCATATCACATTTCTTTATTGCTTCTTTTGTTTTTTTAATTGTAAAATACAGGAAATTTTTTTTATGAACCACGTTCTTAAATGAATTTCTTAAACAATGCGACTTAGTACCTAAATGAAAAATCGACCTATTTCGGGAATTTCTAATATTATGATGCATGTATGCGTTACTTAATGATCGCACTGTATATCCACTCATATGTAACCGATTTGTTTTGTATCTACCTCCAGTTGAAACAGTTTAAAATGTCGCCTGAGGTTCCAACAAGGTTCATAAGGTAACAAAGGCAATAGAGATAAAAAAATTCTGATCTAAAACATCCTTTTAAATTCATTTATATTGGTTACCTCGCAAAGAATCATTTAATCCGTCTCTGTTCGTTGGTAGATGGAGATGCAACCGTGGAAAATATGTGGAGAGTCGTGCATACAAAAGGGATGATGCTAATTGTATTGTCGACCGCGAGAATCTGCTGATGCAAGTTGAATTCTCTGTTATCAGATATATTGTTTAGTTACAATTTTTCATGGGATCGTGAACCAAAGAAAATCTATTGTTACGCTTTATATATAGGTACAACTGTGAGTATGTAGAAAGAAAAAACGGAAAAATCTAAATAGCTTTTTGCAAAAAATGAGTGTAACGTTTTTAGGGTCAGTTTGTACTCGTAGAGCTCAATTATTCTTATTAGATCAAGATATTTTCTTACTTGACAGTTTTGATAAGTGAAGAACCATTAAAAAAATGCAAAACTAATTTGCAGGACACAGATACTTAATCTGTCAACTGTCAACTGAAGAAACACCTAAGAGGACAACTTCTCGGGAGGATGTACAATGGGTCACATGTGGCCTAAGTGACTCTACTTCCACATGAATGCTACTCCTCTTTGTGAATATCTTCTGGTTGTACAGATGGAGACGAAGACTACATTCTCCTCTCTACTACTCTAATAGTGAGCAGTCCCGACATCCATTTGAATATTGTGCTGTACAAATCTTTTCTATTTAATGCTCAGGCTCATGTGCAATATTATCAAAAGCCTCTTCTATGTCCAAGAACGCACTACAGTTTCTTAGTTGTTCCTCTACCAGCTGTACCAGTGCAAGTAGTTAAAGAGAATCACCGAAAAAACGTTTAAACTCTTTCAATTATCATTTTTTTAATTACAGTTATTTATTGGCGAAAAATATTTTATGTAAATTATTGCGAAAAATCCCGTTGCCGTCGGAAGTGTTAATAAAAACAACGTAACTGTATCTTAAAGTATCAACTGACATTTCTATTATGCAAAATCGATGTAATGAATCAAAAGTAATAATACGTGAGGTATTGCCTGTAATTACCATTATAATTGCGGAGATAAAATCTAGACTGTTTCATACAATGTAGCTGCATTAATTTTGGATACTTTAGGCCAGTAGTTGTTACAAATTAATGTTTTATAATTATATTTCTTCGGTGTTCCAACTACAACGCCCAGCACCATTCTCCGTATCAAATTTATTGATCGAGATGGTGTTCGTAGAAATCCGAAACGCTGTAAATAAGATGTAAGCTTTGCTGTTTGTGTCAATTCCCAATGAGTCATTATACATTATACATGTCCTTGTAACGCTCATCTCTAGATTCTATATATGACATTTTTCTTGTTTTAAAATTTAACCTTTAATCGTGCAAGTTACCATCCATCACAGATAGGGGGATTGAAACTGTATCTAGTGCTAGTTGGTATGTCAAAATTGCAGCACTAATTTCAATTGTACTGGAGCAAAAAAGGACACAGGAAACTCTTTGTCAAACAATCCTCAGTATCTCTGACCAACGAACTTGAAAAACACAATATAGAGCTACATCTGTAGATATAAGAGAGAATCTACTTGTAAGAAATATGCGAAGCATTGACTCACTACTCATGAGCCTAATGAGCCCAAGGATGACTTCTCCTAGTAAGAAGAGCCTTGTGAATGTAGCGTTAAGTCTGATGAAGACAACAGTCTAACCAAAAGTTCAGAAAGCCCAAAGGCTAAGGTGCTGATGACTTGAAACCTTCAGCAGTTGTACTGATGAATCCAAGGCTTTCAAAAGTAGTTTTTTATCCTGGAATTCCACTTACACTTAGTCCTCTGTGAATTTAAGGAAAACTTCAACTATTAAGAGGTTCTTCCAACCACTTCCTCACCAAAAGCCAAAGATTGTTTTATTGGAGTGAAAAATTAGTTGATGCAAATGATATTTAATCAATTCGGATTGAATTCAATCAAATCTAGTATGTGTTTTTCTCTATGGCAGCTTTTTTTAACTGTATGTATAACACGATTTAACTGATCTGAGGCTGGCCTATGGCTTTATATTTAATTTTATATCATCATAAATTTACAATGTATCGAAATTATTCTACAATTTACATATATCCACATTATAATACAAATTACTACCTGAAATGTACGGCTCATATTGAGTTGACGTTTTACAGTTCCCTAACTATGGGTGATAAAATTACTGGGGGAATTGGAAATATAGAATTCATAAATTCACTGCTTTTCCAACTAAATACATCCGATTTCTACAAGTGCTAGTAATTGTTTATATACTAGAAGTGGTTATTCTATAGAAAAAGAAGATAGAATAATCGTTAACACACCTGTGCAAGACTACAGAAAGTCAAAACACGACTTTGGCAGGTTGGCTATATTATGCTGGGTTTCCCGATCATTTGGAGTTTTTGAGTTTTGACATGTGGTGTAAGTAAGTTGGTTGTCAGAAAGACCAGAGATGAAGAAGGTTAGAGAAAGTCTCCTCTCCACTTCTTGGAAATAATATGCAATATCTCAGATAAATTGTGTCTGCTAAGATAGTAGGTATTCTGTACATTTTCAAACATTATTATCTTTACCCGGAAAAATTGAATTAATTATGTAGTTTTCCATGAAAACTGAATAGAATAATGACATGAGGAACCAGAACAATATGATCGACCTGTCAATGACGACATTCCAGAATAAATGGTCTATTGCAATTGAAGTTGAAATTTTGTAACAGTACTTATGTTTGACTTATTTATTACCATTTTAATCAACAATGAGAGCTGAATCGGTCTAATTCTCAGTATAATGATGATAACAATGTTGTATTTTTTCTTGTACTCGATATAAATCCCTCTGAGCAATAATAAAAAGTAAAATACCAATCCAATATAAATTCCCGACCAAATATGAGCGTATATCGAATATAAGTTTTCATTTTTATTGCTTGTCGTGTTTTTTCTTGATTTTTCTGTCGGAAGAATGTAGGAAATAAAAAGTCTATTTTTATATCATGTGTACTTTCACCCCCCCGACCCACTGCCGAACCGTTTCAAGTACAAACTTACAAAATCAATGCCGAATACATACAATAAGTATAAAAATTATTCCAGTGCCGTATCAGCTTATTTCCAATTATAAATAAAAAAACAACTTGTACAATAGGAAGCAAGTGATCATTTAGGGAGAAGAGCTGGAGTACGGCAGGAATCCGTTCTGTCTCCTACACACTGGAAATTTTTTAAAACAAAATTTTACAGGAAGAACCTTAATCCTAAGCAATTCTAAGCCTTGGCAAATGAACTACCTTCAGAGAAAACAGAAGTAACGGAACTACTAGGATCGAAACGGGAGAAAACGAGGCAGACAAGCATGGTACAACGTAGGATTCAGAAGTAAAGAAAAAGAAAAGAAATGCCTGTACACAGCACAAAAATTATTGGTTGAATTAAAAAAGATCTCTTTATTTAGGGCTAAAGGTGCATTCCTAACAGGTTCAGTCATCAAAATACAGGCTGATATAGGAATGCCCCCCATGGATCTATTGGCGAGGGAAAGGTGTAGGTTGTATAAGAAAGCCAATTCGCAAAACTTGGCAGCTGAAGTGAAAATTAGCTCTGGAGCACTGGCAGGAAAGGTAGCATCAGGAAATTCAAATGGGAGAATAGATCAGAACACACTTTATATTTGGAAACAAACAAAAGTATTGAAAAGGCAAATGACTCTCCCGAGCACACCAGAATTCAGTTTAGCCGAAGTACAGCAAAAATGTGAGACAATTGTAAGATGATGCAGAGCAAAGATGTAGAAGCGTTTATGCTAGGGAGCCATCAGTACTGTCGTTTTTAGAGAGACATGAACAATGTAGAAAGCAGGTGAAGAAAAAAAGTCAAATGTGTAGCAGATTCTAACAATGAAAAATTTGTATTTCACATCGTGCTACGACGGTCCTATCAGTAAGTTTAAAAACAAAATAAAATTGCATACCATATAATTTCTTTTTGCAGGATTTTCTGCATATAATTTGTGCAATACATCATGAAAACCCAAAGTGTTTTCTGTGAAGTATAAAAGCATGTTTCAAAGCTTTGAACACAGTTATTATGCTATATTTTATTGTTTCTTTTAGTATGTGCACGGTTTTTGCCAAGCAGTACACGATTGCTCTAAATTAGCCTCGTCAACTTAAAGAATAGCAGGGGAAAGTGGAGCATAAGTTTCAGGAAAAATCATAAATACTTTTAATATAACGCAGGTGCAATGGAAAAAAAATTACGTGATATAGGATAAGTAGAAGGATCCTGTAAATTCCAGAAAAATATCATCTTAACAGAGAACTTGGATTACACGATGGTCAATGGAGACCTATAAAATCTTACTCTACATCTATATTCCAGTTCTAAGCTTCCGAGGAAGTATATTATCTGTTTTGGAGATAAATCTTTAACCTGATTGAAACCTGTATTGAAAGGGTTGGCGTAACATTAATCTGCAACAGCAGCGCTGAGCCTCTGGCCTGGCTTGCAGACTGCTTAAGGCTCATAAATTGTAACATTCAAAGCAGCCTTGCTAGCATATGCATTAAATAAACAAAGAGCACATTGAGCCGGCTCCTCGGTAGTCGAGGTACAAAAGTGGATGATTTTGTGAGGGAGTTTCGTTACGGTCAGTTAATTGTTAGACATTGGGAGTCTGTGAAGATGTTATTGAAATGAATAATAAAAATCCCGTGATGACTATATTGAGCAAAAAAGTGGACGTTAAATATTATGTAATTCAACTGTACCATGGCCATGAGTGTCCGGGCGCATGAACAAAAATAAAAGAAAATAGTAGATATTTTTGTGTTGCGTGAGTTGTATTTTATATAAAGTTCACGAAATAATTACGCCTTCATTAAGTTGTAAAAGACAGAGAGAGAGAAAGAAAAATACATTAAAATGAAATACGTTTTATGAAAAAAATGTTATTTTTAAAGTATACACATCAAAAAGATATTAATTTATGGTTGTATATAAAAATGTTTAGAACGAATAATAAAACACAAAGTACACAAGTTATCTGCTTCATCTACGATCGGATAAACAAAACACGTATATAAAGTAATTTATATAAAATAACATAGTCCAAGACAAACGCGTTTGTAACCATAAAATAATATTTTTTATTCCAAATGAAAATAGGTTTAAATTGTTATCAAGGAAATACAGTGTAGTGGTTAAACCCATAATAACATATGCGTCTTTGGTCTGGTGGACAAAGACGACACAAAAGAATGCAATGACGAGACTAGGCAAGGTGCAAAGACTTGCATGTCTCAGCATTGCAGGATGCATGAGAAGCACACCAACGGCAGCACTAGAAGCCTTATTCGACCTTCCTCCACTACACCTCGTGATAATGGGGGAAGCAAGGATGGGACTATTTAGGCAGCAAGATAATCTGAGCAACAAAATACTCGTAGTTAGATCAGGACACACATCTGTTAAAGACATCATAAGTGAAGCCATTTTAGATATGAAAACAGACTATATGGCCACTAAACTTCTCCCAAGCCCTTAATATGAGGTAGAAATACCTCACAGAAAGGACTGGCAAGACCCAAGCAGACTGAAATTTCCCCGAGGAGAGACCTGGTACACAGACGGATCACAGATAGGGGAAGGAACAGGAGCAGGAGTGTACAGTGAAAAGAGAAACACAAAAGGCTCTTTCTCACTAGGCAAACATACCTCTGTATTTCAGGCAGAGATCTATGCCATCCTAGAATGTGTCAGAATTAACAAATATAGGACTAACACTCATAGGATAAACATACTAACTGATAGCCAGGCAGCCCTTGCGGCTTTAAATAGCCGCAAGGTAACATCCAGACTAGTAGAAGAATATCAGAAAGAACTAAATGAACTGGCAGACCACATTAAAGTAAGATTGGTGTGGGTGCCGGGACATAATGGTATTTCTGGAAATGAACAAGCTGATGAACTCGCAAAAAGAGGTTCAGCAACAGCATATGTTGGACCAGAACCAGCTCTTGGGACCACAAAAAAGGTAGTCCGAGCGCAAATACAAAAATGGGTACAAAGCCAACATAGACTTCATTGGAGGAACACTCCGAAACAAGTACACAGCAAAACCTTCATAGGTGACACATGTGCAAAGCGGGCCAAAGAACTACTGAATATCAGCAGGAATAAGCTAAGAATTATTGCAGGTTATCTAACAGGTCATACCCCGTTAAAAGATCACCTGTATAAAATAGGGTTATATAACGGGGACCTCAGCTGCAGACTATGTGGCATGGAGAACGAGACCGTGACCCATATCTTGTCTGACTGTGAGGCACTGCACTCGAGGAGACGGGCAATCTTCGGAGAGGCCAATGTGCCACCTGAAGTATATGGCACACATCCAATGGACCTATACCGTCTACTCGAAGGTACGGGGATAACTGGATGGGTGGACTAAATATGGGAGCAGAGTACAATAAGCCAATAGGCTGCAGTGCTATCTGAACGGCTCCCAAAATGGAAAAAAAAAAAAAAAAAAAAAAAAAAAGGAAATACGAGCAAATGAACGAACTCACTGCAAGTTACAGTTGAAGAATATAAATTGTAATGCATCCCAATACTTGGTTGTAGATATCTTTTTGTGAGATTAGATTAGACTACAGGGGGTCTATTCATTAACAATGAGACCTCCTACAAGAGTACACACTTATAAAGTGCGCATGCGAGCTCTCTCTGGAAATTGCAAATTATGATATAGCCCGCATGCGCACTTTATAAGTGTGTACTCTCGTAGGAGCTCTCACTGTTAGTGAATAGACCCCCTGGCCTTTTCTACTGAGACCCTTTAATATCTATTGTGGTCTATTTTATCTAGATTACTTCCTCCAGCCGGACTCTTATAATCAAATCCACCATTTTCCAAGTTAACTCACTGACATAGATTGTCTGGGGCAGTTTCTTCAAATGCTTCAGTCAATAATATTGTCTTCTACGGACTCCTTTGTCTTTTTTTACGCGATTTTTCAGACACGAAAGTGACATTTTGAAGTAAAATAAAAAGGGAGAAGATATTTTCACAGATTTTTTAGTATTAAAAAATTGTTACTCCGTGGAGTACAAAAATAGTGAATATTTTTCCATTCAACTCTATTTAGATAAAAGTAAGGTTATAATAGTGATTATTCAATATAAAAATAAATCATATTGTCTGCATTATAATTACCACAAAAATTAAATTTGGATTTAGCTGTTACGTGTTAGTTGGACGTTTTCGCCTAAAATCTAATAAATTGGAAAAGCAATCTTGTTACTAAATGTGTTTTTAATGTGATATACAATGCCAGTCTGAAGATCCATTTTTCTATTGATTTTAAAATAATGTTGGCAAACTTCAACGCAATTTTGACCTCTTTGAATAGTTCCATGAGGGAGTTGTTTAAATTTAACGAACTATCAGTAAAAATTAGGACTGCAGAACAACAGCAGCAGTTCCGAATTTAAACTCGACCACGAAGCTCTTAATTGCTCCAATATTGGAGAATTTTTTCAGTAGGTAGGATGCAGTTCCTTCTCTCATTTTCCACAAAATGGTTCGGATTCGATGACTGGCGAGACCATCAACAATCTCATTTAATTTAATATGGAGAGGTACGTAAAAAAATATAAATTTGTGGGATCCCAGAGACAAAGATTCCTTTAAAAACGAGAAAAATCTAGAGTCGCAGAATGGAGTAACCTTATTGTCGTAGAAGCTTGCAAGAAGGAAATATCGACTACATTGTTCTATTATGGAATGTCGACCCACAATATATCCTCACTTCTTAGAAATCAGTCAACCACAAGATGGTATGCAGACGGCTTAAAAACAATATAAGTAACTGGGATGGGAGTGTACGGGCAAGGAACCAAACACTCTGAAAGCTTGTGACTATAGGAGCTACTAGTCTTTGGGACTTTCCACAGGAACCAAGTAGAAGTAAGGGGGCACAATAGATTATTTAAGTCTCAATGAATGTTACCCCAAAATACATTTATCTGATTGGACATTTTCTGTCAACGGTTGTCTTTGATCGCAGTTCGTCGGCTAAGAACAAGGCTAGGGACCAGAACGACGACGGGGCCTACCAGATGAGATAGAGGGTAATGGAAGAGATTAAAACGCTCAAAAGAGGCACGGACACTGGACAGGTCTAGAAAAATATATGTGTGGGTTTAAAAAAAATCAGAGAAATTGTTTCGACACTGGCTCGACTTGCGTCTTTCTCACAATATCTCTACACACACCTTCACATTGTTTTCAGTGGAATTTTTTTGAAAATCAGTGAAAATTTTTGTGTACCGTCAACGTATCTATAGACTATTTAGATATAAATCGACAAACAAGCGTAAACAATCAACAATTAACCAATAAACACTCCGATAAATCCGTCT
>CAJUYI010009232.1:0-10199 GCA_910591695.1 Galerucella pusilla | reverse complement strand
AAGCATACATACTTGGACCAAGGTTTTCAACTAGTTTTTGGAACTTTAGTTCTTTACGCCAGGTTATGTTTGAGCGACCAGGGGTCGCGACGCAAAAGATCTGACCGTTACGCGTTACGTTACGCTACGTTATGTTACGTTGCTTCGTTATGTGCCTTGCTTGCGTACTTGTGCCTCCTTAGTCTCTCTCTCGTTTACGAAGCAGCGATTCATAATAATATGCTCCTGCCGGGATTCGAACCCGTGCCGCCCGCGTGCAATGCGAGCATTCTACCACTGAAAACCGATGCTATACCTATTAAAATTCTATGCAAAGCTGGTATTCGCAGTGCTGGTTATCTACTTGAATCGGTTCGGATAAATTTTTACTCTTATTTCCATAATTTTTTTTGTGCGATTAAGGGGTCTAGCACATTTACTTTTCGAAATACAGGGTGTTGAAATTTTGAAAACTTGAAAATGGATGGATAAATCGATTTGACATTTGGCAGGTTGTTTTTAAATGTAAAAGGGAATTTTTTGAAAGAAATAGTAGTTTGTTCAACTAGTGTGGGCCATATCGAACGAGGACGAAGTTTGAGCACGACGCCGTAGGCGGAGTGCTTAATTGTTCAAGTGCGATATGGACAATCCACACGAGTCGAGCAGCATATTTTTTCTACGACCCACTTAAGAAAAAATCTAGAAAATAAAAATGTCTATAAACTTTAATATAACTTCAAATTAAACATTTTACAATTCAATTTTATGTTTCCACTAATTTTGTGGTAAACGTACAGTTCTTGAATGTCCAATTTGTATAAAGCTACGGTATCCTTTTCTAAGTATACGATGATGTTATAAGTGGATGTTGCTAGTCGGACTCCCTCATGAAGGGTACCGTACCATTATCTATAATAATGAATATTCTGCTAAATATTTCAAACGTCTTCCTGTTGTCGTTATTAATATCAAGCAGAATAATTATTTAAAAATAAAATTAACAATAAAAAAAAACATCTTCACGGGGAATCGAACCCGGGTCTACCGCGTGAGAGTCTGGTTTGCTTACTACTTGGCCACCGAGGCTTCGCAAATTGTTTATCTATAACGTCAAATGTATTACATACTTGTTGCTTAAAAGGAACTAAAGTTCCTACCGTGTGTCCCGCGACACGTTCTACCTTTTTTAGCTGGACGGTATGTAGTAATAAGGATTTTTGGAAACATTTTTTTTTTCAATTGAATGATCAATTTGTATACCTACATGAGGATGCTGGCGGCTCAGACCTCTCTGTAAGGAATTGTGTCATGCTTCAAGAGAATTATTTGTTTTTGGCAATCGTTTTGCACCCACTCATATTGATCCCATAAATGTTTACTGAATAGAGGCTTGATATTATGAATACTCTCACCAACGTAATTATTTTTCCAATAGTCGATCACCGGCTTTAGTTCACCAGGAAAGTTTTCGAATAATTTCCAGTGCAAACTGCACATCTTTTTCTATGATAGAACTAAGAGCAAGAAGCATCTTACATTTTGTTCGTATGTTTTGGTTACCTCTGTATATAGGAATGACAATGATGTATTTTCCTCCATAAGTTCTGCACCAGATGAAACAAGCAGCCGTCAATACCAATACGCGTGTTGGAGAATATTAATATTTTTTTCAAAATCAGTATAGTTTCAGGCTTATGTTCAGCATCTAAGGTTTCCAGTGTATTAAACACTTGAAATTTATTTGGCAACAGAGCATATAACAGTGGTACAGCTTTAGAGACAATTAATGCATGTATAACGAATAATTGACAAAACAAAGATGGACATGTATTGCAGGTTCCGTCTTTTGCCCAATGAGGAAACTCTTTGAGCAAATTGAGATTAGTGTAAGTGCTAAAAATCAGTGTATGTCGGTTTTCTTTTCCTTGAGCCCCACAGTAAAAAAACTTCACCTCTATTCGTTTTAAAATATGTATCGTCAACTCTCACTTATCGACATATCGTTAAACGTTAAACTTAAAAATTTCTTGTTTCTTATTCTTTGCACTGTTCTGCGTGATGCCTCATGGCTTGGAAGACTAACAGCCACTTCTTCCGAATTTACACTGCTGCAAGCTTGTTGTATGATTTCTCTTGAATTTGCAACCGTTTTAGAAGCCGCTTCGCGTATAGTTTCTTTCACAATCCTGATTACTTTCTCTACGGGATTTGGTGCGTGATTATGTTCCGTGGTTGGTTTTGCTGTATCACCGCTAAGCATCAACCTTCAGACTTGCCAAATTGCATTTTTTAAGACTTTAAATGAAAATGACACGGACAACTAGTTGTTTACATGCTTTCGTGAATCTATAAAATATTGTTACTAAAACTTTGACTACTCGACATTTTTTGAATAATCCTCAAAATAAACCGTTTGTCGTGATCACGCAGGGCTCAAGACATGACGTTGTAGATCCTTGAATTTCCTACAAAATGGTTTTTGAAGCGATTCTTGAGCATGAAAATTCAGAGAGATATATCTAAAAAACCAAACGTAATTTTTAAAGAAAAACAAATATTCACATAAAAAAATACATAATCAACGAATGGCAGCTAAGATGGAATTTGAACCCCCGCAATAAACTTTCTCAAATAATACCAGATGTATCTAAAGCTCCTTCCTTACCAAACAATAGATCCGATCAGGTGAAGACTATTAGGCTTAGAATTGGACACACCAGAATAACCCACCAATACCTGATCTCCAAAGAAGACATTCCTCTGTGTGATCGGTGCCAGTGCGTTAAATCTGTGAAGCATATTATTTCAGAGTGCCCTCATCTTAATTATATGCGTAATTTGTGTGGTGTTTCGGATAATATAAAGACAGCTCTTACGGACAAATTAGATAAAACCCTAAAATTTCTAAAGTCGATTAACATTTATAAGCTCTAGACTCTATATTTTTTTTATGTGAATCCTATATGTATTTAAACTGCCAATGACCCAAGTGGTTGACGCAGTGTATTTTAAAATAATAAAAAAAAAAAAAATATTCACATATGGTAAAGTTTCAAGGGCTGCAATGTTACAAATAAATGGAATATATTCCACAGTCATCCCAAAGTATGCTCCATTTGGGAAGCTTATTCATTAAAGATTTTTCAACAGAAAGTTATTTTTGTTAAAAGTATATGCATTCCCTGAAAATAAGCATGTACTAACAGAATATTATACCCTTCAAAAATTTGATTTCGAGACAAATGTGAGGTACCCTTGATTTTAACATTTTGGGAAATGTTATTCAGAAAATTGGCCTGGATTGAAAAATTCATAGAGATTTGGAATCTCTCTTTTTTCACTCATTTTCAAGATTGTCTATTCCAAAAAAAAGTTCTTGAACAAAAATGGACTACATCCTCTATACGATAGTTTATTTAAAATCCTGTGATATTACAAATCACAGAATTACTTTGTCAACCTAGGACAATTTTTTTGAAGAGTAAAATAATTTCAATAATAATTATTATTTTTTGATGCAACGTTATTTTTATTTCTGGTCTTATTTCCTCAAAATTATACTGTATTGTAACAAGAACTTAATATTCAATAATATCAAATTGAAAAACATATAATAAGTTTTTCGGCACATAATTTTTTGGATATTTTCTTGTCCAAAACAATTCGAGTCAAACAGTTTTTGGTTAAATGAGAATAAAAATGCAGTCAAGCTGTTTCTAGAGCTTTATGCATGATCTTCAGTCATTTTTTATGCCCTTAATATATTTATCATCCTTGCATGATTGACTTTTTCAATTTAACTTATACACGCTTATTTATGTTTTACGTCTGATCAAATATCTTTTGATGGAAAGAAATCAGGTTGTTAAACTCCAAAATATCTAGTTTGAGTGAAATTATATTTTATTCATTGTCTACCGAAATTGGTGTTTACGTTTAACATTTAAAAAATATTCCTTTTTTTCTATTATACATTCTGATCAGTTTGTTGCCTGAATGTTAAGGAAGTGGGAAACAAAACAAAACAATTATTCAGTTACAGAAAGGTGAACAATCTCGTCTAACCTTCATGAAAATTTTTATTGCACCAAGTTTTAAGAATTTGTTAATTCCTTGTTTATTTACAATAAATCAGTTAATATTTACTAGTGTCTGTATTTTCGAAACTGTTTTAAATATTATTTGAATACTCTGTATAAAAAACTGCTTTTTCTGAGTATAAGAACCACATCTCAGTAATTCTGAAATATGTTCAGTATACCTATTATTGTTTTGTTTGCAACACAAATTTAGTTCTTTGTGATGTATATTTTAGTGAATATTTTTATTTTTTTAACTGAATAATATTTTGTATAATTTGTTTTTGTAAACATGAGGTTAAGTAGAGTCGCTTTTGCTAGACTTCGCCTCTTGTAAGTATTATTTGTATTTTAAAGACTAATAAGGGCAATTAATAATAATAATGGAATCACCTGCATATTCAATGACATTGTCAAGTAGATAAGGTTGGACAGATGCGCATTGAGGATCATGGATTATATTCATTATTTTGCAAACAATTCACTTCCTACAAAATCCTGAAATGCGACCATGGGACAGTTTTGACGTGGTGACGTGATTTTATCAAATTGAAATGTGGGTCTTCTAATGCCTCATTTGAAAGATCTTTTGATATTGTAGTTATGGCTACTAAGCGGGACCCACAACATAGAAATTTCAATTTTTGTGCGATTTGTTAAATGCAAAGTAACCAGACATACCTCGCCGATCAACAGTCAGTAAAAATGAGACAAAATTTAAAAAAACTGGTCATATTAAAAATGCTGGACGTCCTAAGGACGTGAATATTGAATATTATATCAAGTGTTCAATCCTCATTATACTTCCCGACAAATTGCAGCGAAGACAGGCATATCTCAACGATCGGTTTTATGTTTTTTGAAGGACGAAAAGTACCGTACAAAATTCAGTTACATCAATAACTCAACGATGCTGATCGCGATCACCGTATGCAGTTTTGTGACATGGCGTTTTGAGCATTCAATTTAGCTGAAAAGTATTCTGCATTATTAGTACGATGCAATTGAATAAAAAAACGACCCAACCTCAACATCCAAAGTAAAAGTTTCCCGCCAGCTTCAAATTGTTGTATACAGTCAAAATATTATTTGGTAAAAAGTTACACCATTTTGTGCGTCGGGTTTAGAGGGCTGGGGGGGGGGAAAGTTAAAAATTAGCAGCTTTTATCAGTTTTTCCTAAATATTTCGAAAACTATGCGATTTAGCGTAAAAAGTGTTATGTACAAAAATAATTTACCTTAAATTTGAAACAAAAATAATCTCATATATAATCTTGCTAAATTGCGCGGTTCCAGAGTTACGGGGGGGGTGGTGGGGCGGCAAATGTATATTTTTTTGTGTCCTAATATGATATCACTAGAGAAACTTCTTTTTCTATACAGCATCATTACGATTTTCGTGACCGGTGGTATGCTAGTGTCAAGCGTTAAGTAAAATTGGAATCTGCTAAATCTAGCGGAAATTCCTATACATTCAATGTTCAAATTGGCTGCACCTCCCCCAACTTCAGCAGCTTCCAGGCAGCATTCACTTTGAACTTACCACCAGGTGCAGATTTGGCTAATTGAGAACGAAAATCGCTTGAGTGGGAGTGGAAGAAGATTGACGAACACCTAAGACTAATTACAACATATCCTGCAGCGCCCCAAGAACTTCCTTCCCTGATAGTGTGCGCTTGCAATGACGAATGTGTCCGCAATGTGCAAGTGCAGAAATGGTGGTATGAACTGCTCAAGCAGGTGCAGGCCTAGGATGCGCAGGCCTAGGATGTAACAACAGGGATATTAACATCATAGACGAACATCTAGAAGAGGAGAGTGCTATGTTTGAAGAGGACTTAATACCAACGGATATTTAAGAATTTACTAATAAACTCTATATTACTAATACTCTTTATTACTTATAAACTCAGTTTACGAACTTTCTAATAAAAAATGGCTTCAATTTGCATTACACAGCCAAAAATTTAGAGTGGGTTTCTCCGTACCACAGGTTTATATGGCCTAGACCTTGGAAGACTCTTCTCCCTTAAAAAGTAGCGCCCCTTGAAAAGGAGGTGAGGTTGTCGTTCCTTCAAGGGCTTATCAGTAACATACCACCGGCCACAGAAATCATAATTTAAATTTACAAGGCATTATCCTGTATAAAAACAGTAGTTTCTTCAGTGATATCATATTGGGACAAAAAATAAAATTTCTACTTTTGCACCCCTCTGTAACTCTGGAACCATTCAGTTAAGTATAATTATGTATAGGATTCTTGTTGTTCTGAATTTAAGGTAGATCATTATTTTTTCTACTACTGTGCGCTTTAACCAACTTTCCCGCACGTATTTTAGCTTTGAAAGTGTGCAAATTTTGACCTTATTAGATAGTTTTTTACTTCGGAAGTTATAACTATTCTTACACCAGGTGAATAAATAGCCCATCAAATAAAATCAACATGTTTTCCAGCTCTTTGTTGCATTTTTAATTTTCTGAAAACATAAAATAATGAAAATATTTTGATATAACCTTGTAAATTCTTTAAAGTAGTGTCACAAAACAACTATCAAACCACCCGGGTTTGATATTAGAAAAATATATGAAATAAAATTCTTTCATCTACAAATGACTTAAAATTGTTGCCGTCACCCTCATCGTCATCTTTATGTGACCTGCAAACGATGCCATCCTCATCAACGTCATTCACTCACCAGTTAACACCAAATAATTCCACTGGACCGGCAATTTTAAGTAATTCACAGGATGCAGCAAATTGTGTTTCTAATATTAATATTTATAATAATAATTGATAATAATAATAATAATAGTTTTTGTTCTAAGTTTTTTATATGTGTGTTAAAATAAAATAAATTTTGAAAAATGGGTTGATATACTTTTTTGTATATACGGTCGTAGAAAAAATAATGTTCCTAACTCATACGTAAAGTGTCTTTCCCGCCCTTGACCGCTTGCCCGAACTCCGCTTCGCGTCGTTCTGGTCAATTGCAGTCGCGTACGGGAAAGTATCACTTTCCGCACTAGTTAGGAAAATAACTATTTCCACATCTACAACACTTTTCACGCTGAATTTGAAATATTTAGAAAAAAACTACTAATTTTCAAATTATTCCCCCTTCCCCCTTAAACCCGACGCACAAAATGGTGTAACTTTTTATCAAATAATATGTGGACTGTATAGAACAAATTAGAGCAGGCGAAATACTTTTACTTTGGATGTTGAGGTTTGGCTCTAATGGCACCGTACTATATTCAATTTAATATTGAAGTTCCTTTTTTGTAAAATTACTCTCTTACTAAATCAATTTACTTTTTGTTTTCCCTGTATGAGCATTAGTCAGTTAAATATAATACTACTTAATACATTATTGAAAGACCTTTCAAATAAGGTATTACAAGAAACACATTTTAATTTAACCCTAGAACGCTAAGCATATTTCTCACAGTACTTAAGACTAAGCATTCGTAAATTTTACGATTCTTTTTTTTTTAATTTTTTTTCCGCTTAATTTTTTTTCCGCCCTTAAAACAAACTTCAGTCAATACAGTATTATTTATTGAACAAAATCGCCGCGATGTTCATTACAATAGTTATTTTCCTAACAAGTGCGGAAAGTGATACTTTCCCGCACGCGACTGCAGTTGACCCGAACGACGCGAAGCGGAGTTCGGGCAAGTGGTCAAGGGCGGGAAAGACACTTTACGCATAAGTTAGGAACATTATTTTTTCTACGACCGTATATACAAAAAGTATACCAACCCATTCTTCAAAAGTTATTTTATTTCAAACATACATATACAAAACTTAAACCAAAAACTATTATTATTATTATAAATATTATTATTAGCAATACAATTTGTTGCATTCTGTAAATTACTTGAAATTGCCGGTCTAGTGGAATTATTTGGTGTTAACTGGTAAATAGATGACGCTGATAAGGATGGCATCGGTTGCAGGTCACATAAATATGACGATGAAGGTGACGGCAACGGTTTTCAGTCAAAATTTGCATAATTTCACTTTGTGACACTTTCAAAACCAAAGTGCGTGCGGGAAAGTGGGTTAAAACGCACGGTCGTAGAAAAAATGTTTTTTTCTCATTTCAAGCAACAGTGTGTAGGCATCCAGGCATCCTCAGTTTCACTTGTCTCTCCTGGGTACTATCTTCATCCGGCAAGTTCGGCTTCAGCTAGAGGTCTGTGATTTTTCAGGTGCTTAGACATTTTGTTACGAGATAACTTGTAGGTGCCAAATATTGCACCCGCAAGTAAAAACCTGAAAAAATAATTGTGTCGTGAGTGTCGTGCAATTTCCACAAATGTGCACAAATCTGCCAAGATATTACACTTGAACATCAACCAGTACTCTCGTGATAATCTCCACCACTGCCGACGAGAATACCTAGACGGAAAGCTCAGGATCTATCGAATCCGCAGGATGATGGCGGAAAATAAAAATCACAGTCGTAAAATTTACGAAGCTTGGCGTTCTAGGGTTGAAAATGTACCGATAACGTCACCGTGTCAAAACTGTTAATGCCAGTTAATAAGGCGATACTATTGTGACATTTTACCAAAATATGAAACAAACTGAACAAGCAATTCAAAAGCTATAACGCCTAATTCGCTGGCCGAGTATTTCATTTAAAAAAAACATAACTTTGATGTGTTATTGCGTTTTGGAAGACGCTGTACCTTTTTAAATAATTTTAAAATGTGCAGTTCAAAGACGCCTACTATATGTGTGAATAAATATTGTTCACAGCTCACTTAATAACAGATATAACGGACGTTGTCACAGAAGTTGTATATTTGACGAAACAAAAAACAGTAGGTAATTCTCAATATTTTTCTTTGGCAGTCTGTATAAAGTGTGAATAAATTTTTAGTGAATCGTACTAGCATTATAGTCGACAAAACGAGAAATAATTGAAAATTATTATTTCGTCAATCGGCGAAACGGTAACGAAACAAGAACAGACCGAACTAACTAATTTAACATTTCATATTTATGTAACTAAAAAAAATTACTACCGACAATCTTAACTACCGGCCTTTATTTAAATGTAGACCTATCGTGTGTATAATCTTTGGACATATTATCTACTTACCTCAAAGGATCTTTGGGAAATCTAAATAAACTTTTTTTCATATATAAATTATATTATTTACTTTTACAGTTTTTTGCAGCAAAAACTACACCTGCTATAACTCTATTCATCTTATTTGATGACTGACACTCAAAAAGAAAAAAATTTAAATTCACACACACGCCACTGCTTACGCGACTAAACCAAACTAAACTGTGCCTAAACCGAAGTAGAATATACGCCGTGCTTGCTGAACTTGACAGGTTTCTAAACCGAAATGTCGAACTGCGCACAACCGATGCGCGAAGTTGAGATGCACCACTGGTTGTTTGGTTATACTGTGCTTCGACCATATGTTGAAGGAATCCTGACAGTTATTTAGGTACCAACACGCTTGCGTTAAAGTCTACTTTGAAGTTATTGTGAATGGCAAATTTCATGCCGACTTGCGTGCCAAAGTGCCACTTTGACAGCGAATTCTCCATAGAAGTCTCACTCATGACTCCCTTGTGTATTACTTTTTTCTACTCCTATACTATAAGTTGTTAATTAAATGCCAATTTTCAGTTTCACAATGAAACTCATTATAACACTGGTTTTCATTATTAAACTGAAAAATTGACCAAAAGAAATCTAGATTTTCAAATACCCAAGTAGGCAGACCAAATATTTTCTGTAGAATGTTTGACAGTGTTTTATGACAGTTTAAATCTTTTTCGTCAGTTTTTCAAAGAAATGTCGAGCACCAGACCAAAAATACTTAATGACCAAGGTAAATACATATTTAAACTTATTATTTTATGTTTACAATAATTTATTACTAATTTTGTAACAGTAACATACCTATACACTTTATGCTATTAGTTCAACAATGTGGTTCCGGGGTTCGAGTCCCATTTTTTTTTCATATTTTTTTTTCAAATCGATTTTATTCGTAGAAAGAATAGTGTATGAAACTCTCATGTAATGGTTATTAATACACTCGCATTAACCATACGAAGGCCGAGATATATGCTATCTTGGAATGTGCGCAGATAAACCTAGA
>CAJUYI010009231.1:0-10199 GCA_910591695.1 Galerucella pusilla | reverse complement strand
ACTTAAAACTTTCAAAATACATTAAGGCAATTTTGTCTAATTCTCCATGAAATTCAATGAGACCGTTTGGAGTCATATGTGCTTGGTATGCACCGTCGAGTGCAAAATCGCTTTCTTGGGAACTACTAATCCAAAACTTTTTCCTTAAACTAGCGACTTTCATCACTTTTAATTACGTAATTAGCTATGTGGAAACTCCACTGCACTTCTAGACTTTCCTCCACCTTTTCGTGTTAATTGAGTTTTCCAGGAATGTACCTGGTTGAGCGTGAAATCCCATTTTTGTCAGCTTTAATAAAAACTACTGGAACAACTTATGAGTAAAGCTAATCTCAATCTAACCCACCAAACAGTTGAAGTTTTTAAGTTCAGATCGGAGTTGCAAAATTGGAAAAGACTCCAGGGCAAATGGGTTTTGTAATTGCTTCAAAGCACATTACACTTACACTTTTTTTAAGGAAAATATATTCCAATCTTAGTATTGATTAGAGCAGATGTTCAATTTCAAAATTATTCGATTGTTATAATAGTACCCAATAATAATGATAATTGAGCTGTAACATTTTTCAAATACGGATGTAATGCGTGAACAATACATGATTGAAACATGTAGGATCGACAGATTCCTCCACGAAAGAAAGAAGTGAGTTTGTTGCACAAGGTGTAGTTGGAGATAAGTAATAGTACCAAAGACATATATTTATCATTTCTACTGCAGTTTAACTGTTTTGAGGAGGAGAAATAACTATGAGCTACTATGCTTACTTGTCAAGCAGTGAACGTTCCAAAGAATTCGAATCTCAGTTGACACTGGTGATAAATGACAATTTACCCAGATAACTCGTGAATATGTGAGAATTCAGTCAAAAAAGTTTGAATTCTCAGCAAACACGTCGTCATTTGCAAATCCATGTTCATAGCGCAGCACTTCTGCTTTTGGATCTATAACAGTTTAATATACATTATTGTACCACGTTAACGTTCCTTGTTTACTGTATACTTCCAGTTCCTCACAGTTTAGCTTAATATGGTATGTTCTAGTTGTCATAAATTTACCTGCTGCATTCACCCGAGCATCTACACTTCCACCTCTTTCTTCTTACGCTGATAAATTCCCTTGCTGCCTTAGTCAGCAGCACATCCACTGTCAGTCAGGTCAATGCAAGGCTTAACGTTCGGAGTTTCAGATTGATCGGTCAGCTATTAATCGATCCACTCTTACGCCGGCAGAGACACTACAATCCCTGAATCTCTGTAGCCTACCTATCTAATATTACTCCCAGAAAAGGTTATGTCAACCTCCTGATTATTAATGGAGTTTTCCGAGATTGAATCCAATATCTAGTGGCCAAAATATGAATTCAATTTTATCCTCCAGCTCCAGTTTCAGGTATATGCAAATAAAACTTCTTGAATGATCTTTTATTTCCCGCATATCCTTCCTCGATATTTCATGACACTAGGAGGTAAAACAATTGATTCTAAATAAGACTGAATCACGAAGAGCGTGACAAAGTTAGATTGGACCAGTGAAATGGATTTCTCACCCATTATGATGGACGCAGATCTTCTGTGGTTTCCCTGAGTTCTAACTGGTACAATGACCATATATACTGCGATCAAACTTCATGGTCATCTTCATAGGAAAATGAGCCACAGCTGTCTACTCCAAAATACCTTTAAGCTAAACTAGAAACCCAAAAAAGGAATTAATTAATTTTATCACTTGCCGTTACACATTATTCATTTCTTCAACGAATTCTTGTATCCATTTGAATATTTATATAAACAGCAGCACTTTTCAAAGCTCTTCCGATTATTCGAGAGTCTGTCTAGTTAGAAAAGGAGGAAGAGTGAGTAATGGGAGGGGTACAATTCAATGAAAATCGGGAAATATAGAAATGGTCTAATAATATGGATTTGGTATAAAGGAGATATGTCTGAAGATGAGAAAAGTAGGGGTTTTCGGATCACGTAACACATACAAATTTGGATGAATTGATTAATGATTCTTATACACACAGAAATGTTGATAATGCCGTGGAATTCAAGTACAAGTTTCAAATTGCTCTAAAATAACATCAAATTAATTTTGGAATTTTTGCGTTTCAAAAATTTAGAAGCGATCTGGAAGACATCTAGGAAATTCATAAATCTCAACAATTTTTCTCAGAGTAAATTTCAATTCTTCAATCAAAAAGTAAAATAAACAACGAGTAGGAGATAAGAAAACTGGTCGGTATTCTAGAATAGCGCTAGCGCTAAAAATCGGACACAAATTTCGGAATGATACATAAAAATATATTGAGAGTACATTATCTGGACATTTTAGAGACTATAAACGTGCCTTATGGATATAACAGTGACAATAACGTTATACTCATGGGAACTACTACCGCTGTGGATTTTATCTAAAAGTTTAACAAAGGTATATAATAAAATATTTATGGATTTTCATAGGGCGCACAAGAAGATTTAAAATAATCCGGTTTCATTAAAAGCAGTACTTTGGACAGCTCTTATTCGCTTTGATGTATCATTCAGTGTATTGATTAAAAACATTTCCATTCTCTCACTCCATTTTGAGGTTTTGTAGAGAATATTCCAGTTTCATCATGGAATAATCTATGTGAAAATATTAATTGATATTCAGTTGATGAATAGATATTTTTGTTGAGAATAATGCCGTAGCTATAGGTAGTGGTTCGGTGGGTTCGGTGAAACCATGATTTTATGTTGCGCTAACAAAAAAATTCAGCAAAGACATTATATTTTTTTCGATGCATCCGCTTGTTAAATTACAAACAAGTAGTCAATTTATACTAAATAATATTTAAGACATAATTATCAACTCACTGTTTAGATGTAGAATTAAACCTTAATGTTGTTCGATATTTTTATTATCAAAGTCTCGATATGCAGTTTTATAGATCAGGTTCTTGTGATTATGCCTGAGAATAGGAGCATCATGTTCAATAGTATTCATCGAACATCATTTTCAAAAAAACGGAGTGAAAGAACTTCAATATTACTGAATAATAATATACTAGTAACAGAAAATGGTTGACATCTATTTTGTCGTTGAGAAGATTACCTGAATAATTTTTGTATTCATCGCAAGAGCTTCTGAAAAATTCAATTCAAAAGATTTATGTTTTACATGTGAAACTTCCAAATTTTATTCGAAAGTTTTGCTAATAAATGAATCGAATATAATAAAATCCTATTTTTGTTATGAAAGTTACGTTTGTGCTCTGAAATTCTAGTTTCTTTAGTTCCTATGAGTAATGACGATATAAATTTTGTCACAGTCATCACCACATTTTAATTGATAAACCCCTGATTTGTTCAATCTTTAAGATACAGATTTGTTATTTGTGATGGGTCTGGATAAATTGTAATGGGTTTTGAAGGAAAAATTCAGCTTCTTGAAATGGTTCAATTTTCAAGGATATTGTAAATTGAGATTATATCTTAATATTGTTTTTCCATGATATTAAGTTCTATGCTACAATTTTTAGTATTCGTGGTGGTAGCAACTTCACTGTGGAAACATTTATATCGGTAGAACTCTTATAAACTCAAAAAACTCGAATTTCAGAACACAAACTTCCATCTTACGTGATCATGCATATTAACAGAAAAATGCTTTTTCCAATTGGGCTCCGAATATCTCCTCCAAAAAAACTAAAAAACCTTGAGAAGATTCTTGTAATGTTTTCCGATAATGAAGCAGCGAATATTTTGGTGGAGTACTATTATTGACAATACATCACTATCGCTCACTTTGTTGTTTTGGATAAACATCTCCTCTCATTCCTCATCCATTCACATGTAAGCTGTAACTGCTTGAATTTAATATGCGTAATCGCCAGCCGAACGTTTTTATATCCACCAATCATACTTAATTCCAACTTCCTTAAAACTCGGATGCATACTTTTTCGCAACCATAGTCACTAATAAATCTCTGTTCAAATCCAGTTAAGAGAACAAAAAAATTATATTTGCATATACCAGCAGGTAATAAAAGAAACTCTTTAAAAATTCTCGTACAGAAAACAGTAAGCACCATAAATTATTCTGATACAACATTAACAAGAGATAAATTCAGTAATTATAATGATAGAGTAAATGAAGAGTTCGCCGCAATAAACCACCTGTAACAGGTGAACTAATTAAATTCCTTTCAAATCACATCAGCGAGAGTCCAATGCGCGATGCACCTAAAATAATTCTTCCATTAACACGGAGTAAATTTTGCATGATAGTAAGCAATATGCAAAACAGGAACGGCAGCAAATAAATAATCCTGTTGTGTGTTCCACGACGTTGAAATCGGCGAATAACAGCCAGACTCTTTTTAAAAGCTATTTGGTTCATTATTTGCATATTATAATTGAGAGGTTCGTTAGGTTGGCGCGAATAAGAATGCTTAAATCAGCTGAATGTGTATAATTGGTAAACGCCGCTTCTTAAAAATGACGTTGACGAATCTCAATACATTAGTTTTATGGATTGGTGAAGTATTGTATTAGATAAAAAGACAAGTAGCCATGATACTCGTATTGAGGAATTTTCATTAAAAATTCAACAAGCGACAGTTACTTTTTGTATAATAGGAATTTCGAAAACAAAAATATCAACCACCTCTCATCAACAAGACTATTTTTTGTCACAAACAACCACTAAAGCAAATTTGAAACAAGGGAAAATTCTCTTCCTTGTTACCTTGGAGGGCCAATGGAAGAAGGGAGGTATCTCTTCAAAATAGCGACTATCGTTTTGTCTAATTGTGTGTTTACGTATTTCTTACAATAGATGATCAATAATTATGATCTCGTTAAATGTATTTGTGTTCACAATATACTCACTGCGTCTGATAATATTACAACTGGCAATGCGACAGTATGCATTTCCATATCTAACCACCCTTAAACTTTTTAAGGCTTGGTAAGAAATTGAAAATAAGCTAAATCAATTCCAAAACAATCATTCAACGATACATCAGCGATTTCCACAGCCGTGTTCAGTTTATTGAGTGGATAACATGAATTTTCATTCAAAAAAATATTTGGTTGAAAGCTGCCAGCATGTTCTTGACAAACATCGCAAATTGTACGGATTTCGGGGGGTATATACTTCCGAAGTGTGATTGGCAAATGGACCAAATGACAAAGCAAAACGGTTTAAGCAGAACATGCCGGGATAAAGAATAACAACATACATTTCCAGAAGCACGACAACGACCCCCCAAATTACTTTGTGTAGCTGTTCTAATACTGATATTAGTCTCGGATATTCACTTTACAGTATGATGGAAAAGTTTAATAACCCCCAATAAGAAATGTGAAAGTTTTGTGTGGAGTGATCCTAGTTGTTATCATACTTGGACTATTCTGAGCACTTCTCAAACAGCACCCTCATTATTTTGAAGTGAATAATTCACAATACTTTGTCACGTTCCATGTTTTCCATCAATATTACCTATACCGAACTACTATCACTCAAATAATCTTCTTAAACTTCGCTCCAGTAATCTCCTAGGTGCTGTGCCTTAGGACTCTGAATTGCTCGACCATTCGCAAGTGTGTGGATGGAGGTTTTTTTCTCCATGCCACAGAATCTACATTTTCAGGTGCTCATTCAGGCTATAATGTCCCGTTAGGATTTCTGTTGAAACTCTGAGTGCAGTTTTACTTTGACTTATGCATTCATTCGATATCAACAAGTTGTAGCCATGTGTTTGGCCATTGTAATACAATCAACTTTGCAGCATTAGCCATCAGAAGTTGACCAACAAATTTGGATTAGTTAACACCTACAGGTTTTATTACAAGTACCATCCGCAGTCAGTTTTATAGAATGCTGATTTAAGACTATATTACGATAGATTAATTGATATTGTAGTTGTGGATGAATAAGCTAACTCTGTTCTTCCAGTGGATGTTGCTGTACTCAATACAAAAATATTATTGACAAATACAATGGGAAAATTGCAGAATACACCGATTTTTCAATTGAGGTAGGACAGATGTGACAAGCAGATAAAGTAGATATGGTGCCGGTCATCGTTTCAACTAGGGGACTGATCCCCAAAACTCTACAAGACAACCTCACCAAACTAGATTTTCACGAAAATACGAAGATCGATCTGCAGAAGGCTGCAATTTTGAATACCTGTCACACCCTGTCCGTTGATATCGGAATATGTGACGTCTGAGCCTAATTCCATTTGCGTTTACATACGCTCGGGATTGGTGAACATAACCATTACCAGCCAAGGGATGACAATAATGATAATGATGTGTATACAAGGTATTTAATACAATATAACAAATAATTTAGAAAGTAATTGTTAAAAATACAGTAATAGACATAAAATCACTAAAGCGCCAAGTACGCTTGTACGTGATATTTTCAGATAATTGAAAATTCATTTCCAAAAAACCATAAACTATAAATTTGGAATATAACTATTTTACTAGAACGATAAATAAGCACATACTCACTCATAATTTCAACTAAATACAGTGAGGACGTTTAGGTTGGAATAAATTCAATATTTTTATGTCCAAAGCTATTAAGTATAACAAAACGCTTACAAAGGTCATTTTCCATTTTTAATTGCATATTGTACTCCATCATTGGATGTACGAATGACGTCACCACTTTTGCGTACATAACATTATTGTTATTTTTTTTAAAAAGAACATCATATTTTCCACAACAACAGACGATCACAAAAATGTATAATACTTATAGTCAAAAGCATTGGTTTTGAATTAGTGCAAAATGTTGTTTCAGAAATTTTTAATTATAATATTTTATTGGAAGGACCGGACTATGGGTGTAATGAATTTTCTGTTTTTATTATTTTGAATTATTAACAAAATACATTCGAAAACTACATTGAATGTTCAACGTGCAAGCCGTTGACTACCTGGCAATAACCAAGACGGTTTCTAAATTCCTCCAACACTTCAATCAATGTTTCCCGGTGAATGAAGAATTTTCTTTTTTAAATCAACGATATTCTGAGACCTATTGAAATACACAATAGATTGAAAATCCTCCCCCCAAAAGTGAAAAATCACGGGGGTCCACATCGGGAGATCCTGCGGGCCACTCTATAAATCCTCTCCTACCTATCCACTTGTTGGGAAAAATAGTATCTCAATAATCACACACTATTAGCGCATAATGTGTTGGTGCGCCGTTCTGTTGGAACTATATCAAATTGCTAGGCATGTTTGGATTTTGATTGTCTGGATATAAAGCGGCAATGGCTGGAATAATATTATTTCCTAGAATTTCCATATATTTTCCAGCAGTCAATGGAAAATGGTCCTAAAATGTGTTGCTAACAATTCCTGCCCAAACATTAACTTTTTCGGGATACTGAGTGTGGGCCACCATCATCCAATGAGGATTAGTGTCTGACCAGTATCCACAGTTTTGCGTATTGACAGTACCATTTGAACAAAATGTTGCTTCATTCGAAAATACTACATACTATACAAATTGTGGATCATTATTACATTGCTCCATCATCACTTCACAAAATTCCATCCTTCGATCAAAATTACCATCGTTGAATTCTTGAACTGAATCAACTATCACGGGTGTTATTAATTTTTTTTTAATATTCCATAGCTTTAGATTTACACAATGGGTTTTCCGTCGCAATTTGTCTGCTGAATATGTGTGGATTTCCTTGAACGTTTAAGAGCAGATCCAACTGCTCGTTAATATCAATCGTAGAACGACATTTATAATTATCTCTCACGTTACCAAATTCTCAAATTTTTTCCATATTTTTGATACAGTGGATTGACTGATAAAACTATCTGGATATTTATCATTCCACAATTCACAAACTTCTCGCTTGGTTCGAGACTTGTCACCATACCCACACATTATTGAAATTTCATTCCTTAATTTTTCGCTCAAACTTACCATTATTGAGAAATTTAACAATTAGGTATACTTAGTCAAAAGCGCTCTTATCGTGCGGGTTCGAAAGTCACTAAACCTTGATATTCTTCATCCAGGTGACGTTTTACTGCACCATAATAATGTGCAGGAGCACCATCTTGTTGAAATGTTATTTCCAGATGGCCGAATTCATCTGGATTATCTTCCAGAATTTAAAGAATTAACGGCTCAATTGCATTTTGTAACATCTCCAGATAAACTCCACTGCTTAAATTTGAATTTAGGAAGACAGGACAAACTATGTGGTTTCCCAAAAATACCTGCCCAAACATTGACTTTTTCTGGAAATTGGGTATGTTGTTCACGAAAGGTGTGAGGATTTGTGTCACTCCAATACCTCACATTTTGTGTATTCACATTTCCATCGAGGCAAAAGGTACTTTCGTCACTAAAACAAATTGTTTTTGTGTAATGTGGGTTTTGACTAATGTTATTTGTTATACATTCACAGAATTCGAGTCTTCTGTCGGGGTCGTCATCCGAAAGGTGGTGCACCATTTTTAACTTGTATGGATGGAATTTATTTTTAGCCAACACTCTCTGTACTGTACTTTTACTTACTTCACATATTCACATATAAACGCAACTTTAGTTGAAGAGGTAGTAGGGTTTACTACCATTTCAGCAGCTATATCAATTTTTTTATCATCTCCAAATGTTGGTCGACCAGATCCTTTGCCATCTTGAACACTACCTGTTGCTTCAAACTTGTGAAGAAGCTCACTCAAATAAGTTCTCGAGATAGGGCGATCTGGGTATCTGTCAAAACGTTTCGATCCATAGAGATTCTTTTTAGACTCAATTATTGAGATAGCTGCTACTTTGTCGGCTTGAGTAGGTACCATTATGCCTATGTAAACTCTTAAACGTCTCGTTGAACAATAATAAAATTAAATATTCTAACTATTTAGAAAAACTTTGCAAAGCAACAAATACTATTAAATAAAAATGTCAATTTTGGTATTTATTTAATTTATCCGTCAAAATTAGTTTAAAACCAAACAAAATTAATATGGCTATGTAGCCAATGTCAATGCCTTTCAAACGAGATATCACTTGCCATAAGGTCCTATTTAAAATTATTGGCCATAGTGGTACTGTGACGTTATCTATTACTATTACGTTACCTGTTACCATTCGTAGAGAAGTTTATTTTCAACCTCCAAATTTTGTTAATGTAAGTGTAGCTGTTCAAAAGATACGAGGGGGGAGGGGACTTTTGAATAGCACTGTATACACTCCACCATAGTTCAGGTATATAGTTCAAATAAATTCTTCATTGTAAGATCTATAAAATTGAGTTTGGTCTTTTTTTCCAATCATCAATAAATCGAATAATGAGGTACCCAGAAATGAAATATACTCAGGAGGATGCTATCTATAAATGACTATTCACTTTACCTTTGGAAATTTTGAATAAGAAACTTCTGATCGAATTAATTCAATAAATTAAACAAACCGACTGAAAATAGTTCTGACATTTAGCAATGAATCAAATTCTCTGATACAATTTACCTATCAATTAAAACCAATGGAAGCTACTGATTCATAGGTATCGTTTTACGAGACATCCTTTGAAAGGATATAATAACTTTACAATAGCTGATTTAAGCTTTATCATCTAAATTGACATCAAAACGACTGTAATAAAAAACGCATTTAAAATAATCGTTTAATGATGTCACATTTTAAATGAACACTCGCTTTGGGTCGTACACCTGTGATAACTTATGATTATTGAAACTGGAAGTAAAGACTGGGCAAGCTATATAAAGTGAAGACGTAAAGGTAAGTGATTTTTATTATAGTATACTAGTATATTATTATAGTGCTTCAAATTTCATCGATTATTTTTCAAACGATCCTGTCAGCCAATCGTGATGAGAAAAAAAAATTCGAATCGACCAATGGCACCAAATTACACTGATAATTTTCTCAAGCTGTTTGATTGGATCTTCGTTCGAATGAATGCGTAAGCCATTGGGTACCGGACATTTGTCATATTGTCATTTTTATTTGACGTAAAAAATTTGCAGTCAGTTAACCTGTTTAATAATTGTATATCACGCAACGTAATGATGCGAGTGTATTAATAACCATTTCATGAGAGTTGCATACACTATTTTCTCTACGAAGAAAGCTCAGCGGTCCTGTTCTTTGAGTAGAAGCTTTGAGTGAAATAGTTTTCGGCACACATTTTAGC
>CAJUYI010009230.1:0-10201 GCA_910591695.1 Galerucella pusilla | reverse complement strand
GATTTTATAAGGTCAAAATTTGCATAATTTTACTTTCCCGCACTAGTGCGGGAAAGTGACACTTTCAAAACTAGAATGCGTGCGGGAAAATGGGTTAAAACGCACGGTCGTAGAAAAAATTGATTTCGCGCCCAAACTTCAGCTGATGTCAGCATACAGACAGGACAGACGGCATAGTCGGCATTACTATCTTGAATATACGCTCAAATTTAATAATATACGTAGTAGAGATGATTGGGCGGCATTTTTTCTGTCATAAGGTGAGAAAATATTCTAATATTAAAATAAAATTTTTAATAATAGCATACAGCCTTTCATATGTAAAACTATTTTTAATCACTGTATTTACAAGAAAGTTGAAATATATATCTGTGAAGAAACTAGGTAATTACTAAAAAAGAATTAATTATTAAATAAACTACCTAATATAACCGGCACCCCGTTTCGCATATATATCACTAAATCAGCAAGCAATGTGCAGGCGACTGCCGCATGAACTTGTCTGAATTAGAAATAGATAAGAAATCACTAGTTTATTGCCTTCAATTATAAAAGAGCTGTCTTATTTCAACATAGCATATGCATAGAATTATTTTTGCTAATTCGTTGGTGGATAACAAGTACATTTCTCAATTACCTTTATATAGGTGGTGTTGTGGTTCTATGTTCAATAACCAGTGTGATTTGTAAGTTCCAAAGGTAGCCGTTAACTTAGCGAATCTATGAAATTGGGGTATTTTGATCAGTGAAAGGCAAAAATTATCTAAATAAAAACAAACTTTCGTTCAAATTTCATAATATTTTCAATGTAGGTATTTGAAGAAGCTCCTCAGATGAATATTAAATTTTGAAAACGGTTATTGAACAAACCAGATAAATTTATTTTTTATTTCACAATTGACCAAGCACTAAACGCAATACCTAGATACTAGATTTAAACAATTTAGTCAGCATAGTAATTATTTTCAATTTTCATATAATAGATATGATTTAAAAGGACATGTCTGGAGAAAATCTCTTAATGCATTGCAAAGATCTAGAAAGTATTTTAACTCTCGGTGATTCTGTTGATATAAATTGGGTAGAATTAGCAGGTGATTCTGTTGATATTAATTGGGTAGAAATAGCAGGTGATTCTGTTGATATTAATTGGGTAGAATTAGCAGAAGAAATGTATGCAGTATCTGAGCTTATGGACAGGAAAGAAGTCCCAATCACTGTTTTAGAAATAATAACAATGTTAAATTGTGCCCCAAACCTAATAAGTGTTTCTAAGAGTATTGCTGTCTATAAGTAACCAACCGTTGTAAGTGGAGAAAGAAGTTTTTCAACTACAACGCAAATTCGTCAATGGGTTGGCCATTTTAGTCATTGAGCATGAAATTACTGATCAAGTTAACTTAAAAGATGTAAAAAAAACATTTGCGGAAATCAAAGATAGTAAGAAAATTTTCTTTTAAGTTACTTAATTTTATAGTTATATTTTTATATAATGGAAAATGGCCATGATACACGTCACGAACTAACAAGAATTTGTTTATATTAATTTTTTGGACATTTATATAGGTATTACGATACCAAAAAAATATAAAATATGTTCTATTCTCCAGGTTAGGACCCAACTAATATTAATTTATCTATACTAATATTTTTGTATGTAACGAATAAAATTAAAAACCATTGGACCGATTTAAAAAATTCTTTTTCCGTTAGAAAGCTAAATAATCCCTGAGTAATATAGGCTATATTTAGCGACCCGCCCTGGCTTCGCACGGGTGTAATGTATTGTATATTATATAAACGCTGGACCGATTTTGATAAAAAAATTTGTTTGAGTTCTAGTGGATTCGAGAATAACTCAAATTTTTTTTTACGGTCATTTGAAAAAAATGGTTAAAAAATGTGCCTGTCAAAGAAATATATTCCTTCTATCAAAAAATTAATTATACTACCTGAACTTACCAACCAAAATAAGTATCAAACAATTTGATATTTTTAATCAAAATAAAAATAGTCAAAATTTGTATAATATGGTAAAACAAGATAGGATAACGATTATCTAATAAACCTTCAATGCTCACAGGACAATTTTATTATGTGTTTTTGTTCGTTTTCATAAATTGTTTTTAAATATACCTTTTTTGATGTTGTTGATTATTGCCAGAAAATAATTTATCTCATAGAATACAAGTAAGTATTATAAATCACAACAATTATTTTTTCTACAAACGTGCGGAATAGCTATTTGTATAACTAGGGAGCAGCATGCTAATTTTCCTCCCGAGGATGAAGTTTACTATCATTCAAGGGAGGAAAAGGCATTTTACTCCCATGTTATACATATGATTTTTCCGCCTCTCTCAAATTCGCTTGAATCACTCATTTTTTAAATATTATTTTATATTTTGTTAATGTATTATTATAGAGTACCTAACTCACTTTGACTGTTACTGTTAATCTGTCAATGGACCATAGCATGCTATATAATATTTCTATCCTAAATTCGAAAACCGGATGTATCTATGAATTGAAGTCAAATTGTTAATGTAAAAATCGTTAAATTAAAATAACAATTTACTGATTTCTACCATTTGGCAAAATACAGGGTGTTCTATAAATGAACGGTAAAATTTATACTTATATAATATTATATTGTATAGGTCGTCAATACCGTATAATTTACTTCATTGATGACGTACCGTGACGTCACTTTTACTTTTCCTCCCAAGGGAGTAAAAAATACGACATTGCTACCTACAAAGAGGCCAGGAAATGTATGCTTTGGATAGAGGTAGGCGGAAAAAGCATTTTAGATCAGAGAGTTCCACTTTTCCACATGCACGTGGAGAATTAAAGCTTAATACTACTGGGTGTCTCGTTATATTCTGACTGTTTTCAAGAGCTTATATATTCGAAACGGTTCTAGATAATAAGATGTGGTTTCCACAGTTAGGTTAGAAATTACCGTGAGTTTTGTTGTGACACATTTATATAAATGGCGTACTTCCGGTTTACCCGCTGAAAAAGTGGCGTATTTTCATAATACAGTAGATGTAATTTTTCCAATAGGACACCCTGTATATTTAGCAATTTCTTGAAAGACGCATATTTTTACTTTTTATCGGTACCTTGAAGTTTGAAATCAGTGCACTGATAGCGAAGTTAGATAACTTTAACTGGGATACTGTAATTATTCAGATATCTTATTAATAAATAATAATCAAGGAGGCGTTAAAATGTCACATCACAAAAATATTGCGATCATTGACAGAACGTCACATTGTGTTAGAACCAGTTAGAACAAGATGGTATTTTGAACCAAAATGTTTACTTTCAACAAGACGGGACTCCACCCCATTATTCCAACATAGCAAGAGAATCTGTTAACCAACAATTGGATTGGTAGGACTGGTCCAATAGAATGGCCTTTAAATTCTCCAGACCTGACTGTTCCAGATTTTTTTGTATGAAGATTTGTGAAAGATAGAGTCTACAACCCGATGCCTGCTACTATTGAGGAAGTAAAAAATAACATACGGCAGGTAATGGAAAATATTCCTCTTGAAATGCTGACAGCAGCATTTGACAAATTGGTTCGATTCCACAAATGTATAGACCAAGAAGGAAGACACATCGAACATTTATTTTAGAGTGCCCTAAAACATGTTCCTATTTGTTTTTTTACAGTTCACTTTAGCTAATAAAGTTCTAACTTTATATCTAAATCATTACAGTATCCTAGTTAAAGTTATCTAATTTCGCTTTCTGTGCACCGATTTTAAACTTTAAAGTACCGTTATAAAGTAAAAGTATGCGTCTTCCAAGAAATCGCTAAATATACAGGGTGTCCCATTTAAAAAATTACTTCTACTGTATTATGAAAATACTCCACTTTTCTAGCGGGTAAACCGGAAGTAGGCCATTTATATAAATGTGTCACAACAAAACTTACGGTAATTTTAAACCTGACTGTGGAAACCGCATCTTATTATCCAGAACCGTTTCGAAGATATAAGCTCTTAAAAACAGTCAGAATATAATGAGACACCCTTTACTTTACCGCACGCATGGTAATAGTTATTGCATATTATAATAATTTTTTACCGTTTTAATGAGCTTTTGTTGAATGTTGCGGTATCAAAAAGACGATTAACAATCTCAAACATTAATTAATCATTGAAATATCTCGATTGTTAATAACCCTTGGTGGTTAAAAACCAGTAACTATTAATGATTAGGTATAACATACTAGAATCGCGATCGAGACGGACTATTAAAACAAAATTTGATGGTAGATATACATCACAGGTGGCACAAATATATGGTTTTACCAAGTCCGCTGTTGAAAATGTTGAATTTTTTATACCTGTGCCAACTGATATTATGGAAATCATCAATGACCGAGCTTTTTCTGAATCCTATTCAAATGTTAAAAAGCTGTATTTTATCTAATAATTGTTTTTCAATTTTATATTCTTTTTATTTACGTCATATATAAAATATAACAATGTTATACTTCCATTAACGTAAAGTTGTATTTTTGGAATGTAAATGGTATGTTTTATTTTCCGCCCGTTCATAGAAATGTTGTTCCTAACACTGACACTTTCCGCACTAATTAGGAAAATATCCATTTTTGTTTCAATTTTTTAAAATAATTCATAGCATTGAAGAATTTGGGACGAAAATCCCAAAAAGCCAGGGATAAAGGAGTAATAAAAATAACAAGAATTTTTATGAAAAATGTTCGATTCCAACTCATCATCCTTGTTTACCAATTATCGGACTTAAGAGGAGATGGCCGTTTTATAGGTCTTGTCATTGAAAATTCACATTTTATTATGGAATAAAGAATAAGAATTATACTAAACTTTACGACCCCTTTCCCTCAATTTAGTTACGCCATTGGTACCTAGTTACAGTTAAGTATTTATCGGAGACACGTGCTGTTAAGAAAACTCGCGACCTACTATTTTGTTACGTCTAAAAACAAAACATGCGGGCATATAGTTGAATAATATAAAATAAGAACGTATTTTTTATTTCAAATCAAATTTCTATCAAATTAGCGGGGTCAGTATATAAAAGAACATAATAGCCAACCGTACAATTATTACCGTTACAAGTTGTTTCCGCCGCGACCTCTTTTCGGTGAAATGGTTTTTGTTGGTTTTAACATGGAAACTCGTTTTTAAAGCCTTTTGTTTCTACCTTGATACACACAACGAAGTATAATTAGAATAATCAATGCCTAAATATAGGAAAAGTATCTTTATATTCATTATGTTAACCTTGAACCAGTTACCGAGCGAATTAATTGTGCGGACACGTTCTAGATATAATAAATTTAATATAAAAATTACTGTACCTCATTTTATATTTCCTGGATTTTAATAAACACTAATAATTATTTTTTCTCGTATAATTAACATGTGGACAATTTTTTAATTGATTTTGATGTTACCTCAACGAAGATTCGACGAATACTGACTCTTCGGTTGCTCTTGAAAACGAGGCCCACAATCATTTGCACCTGAATTGAATTAAATTTCCCACTCCGCCCCGTCTTTCTCTTCTTTCTTTCCGGGAATATGAAACTCCGTAGATGGAATTTATTCGAAGCTCTCCCACGTTTTGATTTTATAAGCATCGTTGAGCGCTAATCGGTTGTCTTTAAAAACGTTTAATTGTTTCGAAATAAATCGGAGAAAGTCACTCTTGATGACTTTGATTTCGCTTCTGTGATTTAATGGAAAAAGAGATATTTTTATTTTCGTTATTGATGATTCATTTATATACGACTGTACTGAGAATGAGAGTTACACTGAGTTCCCCCAATATCCCAATATTACCTTTAAATTTGTTATATATTATTATGCTTTAATTCAGTAGTATGAAAAATTGAAGTACAAGTCGAAAGCAATTGCTATATAATAGCTACTAATTATGTTGGAAAACTGGTGATAAAAGTTTCTCTTTCAAAAATAAGAGATCCGTTTCAAGAACAAAACTATTTTTTCCACCCGCATACACAATAATGTGTTTTTTTCCTCCGTCATTGATATGATTTATGGATTTCATTCTCTCGTCTTTCTAAATTCTTTTTGTGATCCATTTAGTAAGAATGTCAGGTATATTTCGCTCCAAGATATTTCATTTTAACTTATGCCAACATGATTGAGTTCATACCAAAACCCACAGCAGGTAGTCGTTAATTTGCACAGTATTAAGCCGAATCCTTTGAAAAGCGAGAAGATAATGTCTAATAGTATGATCATTGTACAACTGAAATGTTTGGCTGGTAAAAGATGATATTTCAGACTAATTTTTCTCATTCCATTCTCTATTTGTGATTCGGAAGATATTTAGTTCCGAATTTTTACTACTAAACTTAAAAGTACTCCTTGCGATAATTAGTTGCCCACCTTCGGTTTGTTCTGAAATGCTGTGCAATTCGCAAGAATCTCGATACTATCAATTCTTCATCTTCTTTCTCCATGCCACAGAATCTACATTCTTTTTCCTCCACTATTTTGGGCTGTTTCAGGTGCCCATTCAGGAGACAATATATCCCTTTATACAGGGTGTCCCACGACGTTTTGACAGTCCAATTTCTCGAAAACTGTTCATATGACATGTATGAAATTTGGCAGATATAAACAGTCGAAACTGATGCTTATATTTATTATAAAATGACTTCCGTTTTCCCCGTCATTTCGCGCCACGTGACCCCAACATAATTTTTTTAAATGGGACAACCGGTATAATATTACAATTTTGGATATATCATTCAAAAACAAATTCAACGATAACACACTTGTCATCATTTTATTTTGCAGTAATGATAATAGGGGCAATTAAATGAACATCTGTATAAATTATTTTATTAAAAAACGTAACATAGGGGATTAAAAAGTACAAGTATTTAAACAAATTGTTCAAATTGATGACCAAGTACATTGACACAATGTTCAAATCTTGTTAAAAGATTTCTTGTAAGTAATGCTGTAATCATTGCGGGTGTTACGGTCCGACATGCATGTCTTATTATATCCTTCAAATCATCTAAATCAATCGGGGGTGTGACATAAACTAGACCTTTTAAGTAACCCCAGAGAACGAAATCTAAGGGTGTAATATCCGGAGAACGGGGTGGCCACAGAATCGCACCACTTCGACCAATCCATTTTTCAGGAAATATGTAGTTGAGATATTCTTCAACTGGCCCAAAAAAGTGAGGAGATGCTCCATCTTGCTGCCACCACATTGTTTGCCTTTCATGTAAAGGAATATCTTCAAGTAATTCTGGTAGAGTATTTTGAAGAAAATCGTTAATGTTCCTTCATAAAAATAGGGACCAATCAACCGACCGTTAAATAAACCGCACCAAACATTGATTCCCCATATTGTTTGAAAATTGGTTTGGCGCATCCACTTTGAATTCTCCTGCGACCAATAATGAAAATTATGGCGATTAAGAATACCATTTTTATGAAATCTACTTTCATCACTCCATTATATTTTTTCTTGAAAAGAAGGGTCATTATTAATGTATCTTAACATTTCAGCAATAAAATTAATTATCCTTTCCGGATCTGCAGGAACTGAACCTCGTGTTAAATGTATTTTATAAGGATGGTATTTGTGATTTTTTAATACTCTTTGTATTGAACTTCTACTTATTTGTAATTCTTGTTCAAGAAATCGTATTGAGGCTTGTGGATTTACCTGAAGATAAGCCAAAATATGTATCAAAATTATCATCCGTCTGAGCAGTCTTTTCACGAGGAACTTGATTTTTACCGCTTGGAAAAGAACCAGTTCTTAGCTTCCGTTCGACATAGACAAAAGTATTTTGGCTTGGAGTTATTCTATGGGGAAAACGATTTCTGTGCAAACCTTGAACATGAGTTTTGTTATTTCCACATTCTCCATGAATAAGTAGCTTGTCAACATATTCATCGTAAGTAAAAATTGAAGGCATTATTTACCTATTATTACAGTGTCTTCACAAGAATATGACTAATAATCACAGTTCATGAATAAAATTCACCTAACAATAATTAATGACAACCTATGTTGTTGATACTATTGTTTCACAGCAACCTAAATTTTGGAGTGCAAAATATTGCTTCAATAAATTTAATAAAAATAAATAGCTCCTATTATCGTTACTGCACAATACAGTGATGACAAGTGTGGTATAGTTGAATTTGTTTTTGAATGATATATCCAAAATTGTAATATTATACCGGTTGTCCCATTAAAAAAAAATTATGTTGTGGTCACATGACCCGAAATGACAGGAAAAACGGAAGTCATTTTGTAATAAATATAAGCATCAGTTTCGACTGTTTTCATCTGCCAAATTTCATACATGTCATATGAACAGTCTTCAAGGAATTGGACTGTCAAAACGTCGTGGGACACCCTGTAGGATCCCTGTTAAAACTCTTAGCGCAGTTTTACTTTGACTTATGCATTCATTTGATCTAAATTTGATCCATCAGAATCTTTGATTGTCTAATAAGCGCTACTAGATCTTTCCAATGGTCAGATCTTTTCTTTTTCCATTGCTTTGTCTATTTCTTCCAATATCACATTGGACCTACCGCACCGCAAAAGGGTTCCGACCCCCCAAAATTGTGTTTCAGTTAACCTGTTTGCTACTTCATCTACTATTTAATTTCCTTCTATTCCAGTGTGCCCTGGAATCCACAGTAAGGTGACATTCAACTGGGCACACTCTCTTATGGCATGAATTTCCGCTGAAAAGATACTTGTTGTTTTTCGCAAGCTATCAGAGTGTTTGGTTCCTAGCCCAGTTTAAAATATTGCCTTTGAGCCGTCTGTGTACCATTGCATTGCATTCTTTCCTAGTCTGGTAATGTTATTTGGATCCCATTTCTCCTTGTTGCTTAATTCCGTAACAAACTTCTTTGAAAATAAATGCTTTTTCATCATACCATCTTATGGCATGTCCCATGTTTTCTGATTTTTAAAATTTTGGAAAGCTTTTCTCTCATCGTCAATAAACTAGTTCTACTACCTCACGCAATGGCTCCGTAAGTGATAATTGGTTTCACTATGGCAGAGTACATCTAACTCAGGATTTTTGGGTTACAGCACCAATTTTTCCCTGCCAGATTCCTGCAGCCACTTTTGGTTTGTATATAATCTTATTTTCGTGTTTGTTCCACAGAAGTTTATTATCTAGGGTTAAGCCTAGATACCTGACTTCTTGTATCCTCTCAACCTCGCTTCCATCAACTTACCCATACCAGCTATTTGTATAGTTCAGACCCTTTTGTACGATGCGACAAAGGGTGTCTTCGAATTATCCCCGGGCTATTATGTCAATATCATCGGAATTTCGTTAGTTTCGGCTGGTCGTAACAAACTTTAGGTAAAACAATGGCTTCAAAGGTGAACGTGGGTTCAGGTTTATCACAAGGCTTGATAAAGCATTGAGTGATACCTTTATTTAACGTTGAAGTTAAATTATTGATACCTTCAATAGGTATTGGAAAATGATGTTGTCGTAAGCCTAAACGATTGGCACATTTTTCAGAAATAAAATTTGCCATACTAGCAGTATCTAATAAAACCCTCACCTTTTGGAAATGGTCCCAAGCATCTTTTATTTGCACTTCAGCTGTTGAGAGCATAACCGTAGCATCACTGAAGGTATTTGTGCAAGCCGAGCAATGAAGTGTACTAGCGGACTGATCCACATTTTGTGGGGATGGTGAAGTTTCTATGGCCTGAGCAGCACTATTTCGATTGTCTGGAGTAAGACTGGATGAACTTAGGCTTGAAGAAGCTGTATTTAAGTTTCTTTTAATATGCAATGTGCTATGGTGTGGAAAACTACATGTTTTACACCTTGAAGAAGAAGGGCATTTATGTGCGAAATGGTTAGGACCGTTGATCATTCAACGTTAGGACGCAAGCAATTGAGACATAACTTACGTTTTTGTACGAGGACAAGTCTATCATCAGGATTTTTTTCCAAAAAATGCATACACCGATATAGCGCATGAGAAGATGCACAAATAACACATTTGTTACTATTATTTTGTTGGTTATCAACAGTATTAACATATGCCGAAGGCATGCTAGATATTCTGTTTGAAGAAGATTGAAAGTTAAAATTTTTATATGGTTTTAAATGAAACTAACTGTTTTTAAATGACTCCAC
>CAJUYI010009229.1:0-10204 GCA_910591695.1 Galerucella pusilla | reverse complement strand
TTGCCAATATCTGGATTTTGCAGCAATAATGTCTTTAAATAATCACTCTGCATCTTAAAAAGTCTATCAACAATCACAAATTCACACAACTTTGGAGATAATGCCGTTTAAACAATTTATTCACCACGTACTGAATGCTTTCTTATGACACTTACGACAGTTGTTTGCCCGCAGACGCCATATTGGGTCACGTGATTTGGAATGCCTAATTAATAATAATATTGAATACAAATAGCGAATACTATTACTTACGTCTCTTACAGCAGTAAGAGGGAGAAGCGGGCCCCCATTTCGGCATTCTCGTTCAAAATAGCTTATCAAATATGTTACCATCTCTTCACATTCTCTGTTCAGCTGCTTCGGCATTTTATTAACTACACGCTGCAGATTTTCCTTAATAATTAGTTATGGAAATAACAGTTTTCTAATTCTTAATCTTAGAGAAACAATGAATTTTTAAGCACCAAAAAAACTTGTAAATATAAGACAATGATCGAATGTCCATAAACGTCAAAACAAACTGGGGAATTTTACCAGTTGATTTGACAACGTCTTGAAGTTTTGCCCACCTGTTAGCTGTAAATTGTCCTGTCTGTTGAGGATAAATTATATTTACGGTTGGTAAATTAATATTTATTCTGATAAGCAGGAAGTAACCAAAAATGACATTTCGTCTTTTTTATCGTTGAAATCCTATACTCTGAATATTATTTTTAAATTTTATATTCATTATCAGGAGAGTTTATAAAAATAGCACCAAATAGTTGAACCAGGTCATGCTTATCCCTCAGTGGACCTGAAAAGACTTTAATCCATATTATACCTATTCTTTTTCTACTAAAAAATTGCTCGCGTTCAGTATCTTCTTCTCTAACTTCTGCATTGTCAGTTATGTAATCGTCTTCTTCATCATCTGTTTCAATTTCTTACCGTTATCGTTAGCAACAGGATCAATAATTAATAAAAAATTATAACGCACCATATAATAGTTTTTTTGAAATAAACTGGAAATTCACAGCCAGGAAAGGTCGCGCTGGGTTTGGAGATCAAACTTTATTTATAACTGCTACTGACCAATGCTAAACAGAAAACTGAACACAGATGCGGAATTCTAGACAGGTTGGAGAATTTGCAGAGTTGTCAAAAATTTTATATTGATAGAAATCTGTCACATTGGGTCTGACAGACCTGGCGCGACTACTGAAATGTTAACAAAAACTTTAAAGCTCTTACCATAAACATCAGTTATTTATTTATTTATTTATTCAATTAAAATATCGTCGGGCAAGCCCAATTACAGGATAAGGACAAACACAGGATAGAAAGAAAGAAAGCACTCATATATAGCTAGCCATTAACGAAAAGAGACTTGCACAAACATTATGCAAAGTGAAGTCTTTGCTGTGAATTACCCCGGAGAAAGATTAGTTTTATTTGTCTATCATTTGTGCAGAAAATATCTAAGTTTAACTCAATCGAATCGAAAATTTGTAAACGTTCATCCTATGTGGTAATTCATAGAAGCTATTGGTTTTAGAAGTTGTTCTAGGAACTCTGAAATTTAGTAACGATACAATATTATTAATTCGAAAATATAATCAAAATTTTTATATTAAAACATAACTGAATGCATTAGCGACGACGGAGTAAACTACTGCTATTAAAATGAGAATAAAAGTGTTCTTGAGGTGTGCCTCTAACAGGATAAAGACCGTCCAAGTCATAAGACGCCGACTTAAAGTAGCTTCTTTGTACTCGTTCCAAAGCGGAAACATGAATATTATAATTCGGGCTCCTGCGATCTTACAAATGCCGAAAACAAAATATTCGATGTGTTAATATTTTTGAAACATTTAGCAATACATAGATTTTTTCATATAACTGATTTATTTGTATATTTGTTCATGTTTTGGGAAAAATGTTTTTTTTGTTCGAATACAAAATGTTCCATTAACAAAAAAAAGCTATCCGACCGACGATTTCCGATTATTTTTGTGCCCAACAAATTACAATTCAATTGAGAACGCTGGTTTCCAATTTGACACGACTTCCGGATTGGAATCGTGTTGTTTTGAGTCTAAATCTATATTCCAATTCGACCCCAAACGACGGCATGGACGCCAGCGTTAGGGTGGTTCATATCATACTAACTTAATCACACGTTTATTAATTTGAGTTACATTTAGGTTCACATTCATGGGAGCATATCTCCAACAACTTTATCAAAATTTGTCACATTATTAATTAAGTTCAAAATTTAAAATAGTAAATTATTTTTCTGAAAATCTGGGGAAAATACTATTACATTTATAGATATTATTTTTCCCTTTTTTTTGGAAAATTTGAAATTTGAAAATTCAGCTTTCAATTGAAATGATAATAAGAAATATTCCAACATGTTTGGTCGAAAATAGTTTGCTGAATGTTTATCTGGTGTCCTAGATCACTATTGGATGCAAATCTACTTCTGCATAAATTCCAAAGTATTTTCCGAAACATTGCAGTCTGCATATTTTATAAATTCCATCAATTTTTGAGCACAGCTTTATGAGAAATCCTTTACTACGTTGAGACAAACTTTTCAATCAAGAAGTAAGTGCGGCGTTTCTAGCTTTCGCGTCGTAAACCATAAAAATGAAGTTTTAAAATTCCCCTAGTTAAATGTTGGCACGTTCAATTTGCATAATCAGTTTTACGTGTGTATAAAAAATATTTTCTGGAACATTTGACTTGAATACATTCAATCGACTATGAAAAATACCCGCATATTAGTGGTATATTGTATTTATCAGCTATTAACACAGGAAAGACTCACTGAAGATATAAAAATATCTGGGAGTAGCGCTTCTAAGGTAGGGTTTTTCCGAAGTATGGAGAGCTAGACCCTTCCTGTGAAGAGCTAAAAGCAGAAAAAGCAAGAAATATTGAAAATATCTTGTGATAGAAATAGGGTTGAAACAATAATTTAGAATAATTTATTACAGAATATATTGAGGCACTTATCAATACATAAATTCCAATTGAACCAGCCCACTTGAACTGAATCTTTGTACCATTTCCCATGCTATCTAGAAGCTTTGTGTTTTATATACAGGGTGTCCCACGACGAATTACAACTATCTGTATATGGCAAAATACTTATAGTAAAATCATGAAGATTTCTACGTTTTGGTTTTTGGATGCGATCTTTTTAACTAAAATATTTTCAAAGTCGACTGTAGCTTTGTTATTTTAAATGGAACACCCTGTATATTAATAAATTTTTGAAATCTACGTAAAGTAAAGTATGCTTTTGTCTTGAAATTTTTTTTAGAAAAATGCATTAATTTTTAATTAATTTAATAATTTTTTTGTAAAAAATTTGACGGTTGCAGACCCTTACAATATTTTTTTAAGAGGATACCCTCAAAATGGTTTCCGTTCGGTTGCCTTTAGGTCAGACCTATTTGAATCTATGTTGAAATTTTTTTCATTTTATACAGGGTGTGTATAGTAAGTGTTCAAAGTTTAACTTCATAAATATCAAATTTCTTTATTTTTTTAAATAGAACTACCCGGTTTTCTCTATTATAATGCATCCAGGGGTAAAAAATAAGACAAATTCATGTATACTTTCCTATACCTAAACCTTACCGTTATCCAGATTTTAAATGTTTTCTGTAAATTTTTAGATGCAAATAAAGCACATAAATATTATGTGCTTTTTATACACACCCAGTATGAAATGAAAAATTTATTAACATAGATTCAAATAAGTCCGACCTTGCTTAAAACAACCGAACAGAATCCATTTTCATATATTTAAGGGTATCCTCTTAAAAAAATTAATTTGTAAGGGTCTGCAACCATAAAATTTTTTACAAAAAAATTAATAACTCAAAAATATGCATTTTTTGGAAAAAGTTTTTAGACAAAACTAAACTCCTGGACAAAATTAACGCACCACTCATATTTTTCTCAATAATCTTTATTGATTGTTAACTTAGTGTACGACGAGTAGGCTATGGACCGTGTTTGATACTGACAGATGTTATTTAAACTAGCTAGTATCACATAATACCTTGTTTTGACAGTAATTCATATTAAACTTCGTTTTAGAGTAAATCTGTGTTAATTTTTTTTTTAAAGTGTTGATTAAAACAACATTTTTGTAAGAAGCAAGCGTTTGTTTGTAAATGTTTTTATCATATGCATGTTTGGAAGTTCATTTGCGAGTAAAACAAGTAAGAAAAATTAACCGCCAAAGAAATTTGTCAATAGAGGAGGCGACTCTTCTGGATGAAGGATATTCAATGCGACATGTTGCTGGTTTATTAGGAAGACATCATTCCAGTATCAGTCGCGTAGTGAGACGTCATAATGAAACAGGCTCGTACCTTCGAAGAACAGGACAAGGGCGAAAACGTTGCACTAATCAAATTGATGATCGTCTTTTGAGGCAACGTGCTCTCAGAGACAGGAGAGTTACCAGCAATCTGTTAAAAAATGAATTAGCGGGTGTTCGCAACGTCGCTATATCATCTCAAACGGTTAGAAGACGTTAACATGAAGCAGAATTGAGCAATAGAAGACCAGCCAAAAAGCCCTTGCTTACCAGAGAGCGGTATAACCGGAAGTCTGCTATATTTAATAATATTTTAGTTTAAAAGATCGTATCCTAAAACCCGAACGTAGGAATTTTCATGATTTTACTATGAGTATTTTGCATGGAGCTACTATTAAGAGGAGATGACACAGTCGACTATCTTATAATAGGAAAGTGGTATCACATGAGTGACATTGTAATGTGAGCAATATGGCGTCGTCGGCAGAGCCGGACTATTTAAATTTTCAATCAATAAACATATATTCACTAGTGAAATTGATAATATAGAAACACTGTAGGTATTTTGTTGGCTGCCAAGAACCTCTTTTTACAAATATCAACAACATATCTCTTATTGATGGAGTTCTAAGAAATCTACAAACATTAAATATAATATGAAGTTGAATAAAACTTATTGGAGCACAAAGAAATATATTCCAGTACAGTCCTTTCGATTGTTTACTAACCTATAATAATGTTGTTCCTGATGATTTTTCCGTATTTACACTGTCTCTACTTGTACAACTTCGTGAAGCACAAGAAACCATTATTGTTCAATTATTAAAATAGAAAAAAACGACACTAACAAAAAGAAAATCCAAAAATACCCAATTCACATCCACAAAACAATACTAATGTCAAGTTGACAGAGAAGTGGAAGTAAAATGGCGAAACCGATACCACTTTTATGATAGGCGTAGCGACTCCTCTCAATACTAGCTCCATGGTATTTTGTCATATACAGATAGTCGTGGGACACCCTGTGTAGGCCACTAGTTTGACTGAAGGAATTTTGAGTAGTTGTAATGGTTGCATTTTTTCCTTTCCAAAGTTGCTTCCCTCTGAATCCTTGTGAGTTCTTGAAGAAAGCTCACTAGCTTTGCCCATTTTGTGCAGGTGTTTCCCCAGAATTTAGTGTCTAATCACGAGGTCGGTAACTGTCTTCAAATAATAGCCTGGTTAAGAGTTCCTTGTGTACCTTGTACAGTGAATTCTTTCCTCTATGAGTTGGTGTGTTCTATCTAGCCCGATTTTCCCCCTTATGCAATTTTTTGTGAGGAATGAAGTCTTCTTTAGAACCTTTTTTAGCTAACTGCATTCCCCTCATGTGCCGAGATTCTTTACAGTTATATATCAGTCTAAACCTAGTGGTTGGATTAGTAATATTTTTAAGCAGAGCCTGGCTGTCAGGAATATATTCTCTTCATGAAAACGTATCGTGGATTGCCTAACGAGAAGCTAGACTGTTGCTATGTATAGTTTCCCAATGTGGTTCTCGGAAAAGCGATTATTCTTCATACTTCCGAATGTGGAGCCTCCTGTGAAGCTACAAAAGTCTTTGTACGTACATCATTCATTCCGAAAATATAAGAAATCTACAGTTTTACATAACAATTTTAAAAGTATGATTTATACGGTTATAAAAATTGGTAACAAAGTTATATCTTGCAATAGACGCCCCATAAAATTCTTATAAAAGTTATGATCCTATTGGTGTGTTTATTGGGTAGTTATGACACATTTATGGTAGCAGCCAAAGTTGAAAGTTGCAATAAATAATGTGACTGATAAAACATGAATATTTCATTTTGATATCAACAAGGTAAACTGTGATAAAACACGACGGAACGGTTTCAGTTGAAATAACCGTAGATTAATACAAAAGTAAAGTTGGGAAAAATCATATAATAACACACAAAAAATTATTCGCTAATTAGCCGCTTCAAAGTAATCAAATTGTCACAAAAAAGTGACTTTTCAATATTTTATTCTTCTGAAAAGACTCAAATAACTTCGAAAAAATCAGTTGCTGCATGGTAAATGTTCAAAGCAATGAAAAATTTGACTTGGTTACTTTTCAATAGTAATAACCCAAGGACATTGATAATTGTTCGAAACAATTTTATGACAGATTTCGAAAGTTTGTTGCTTGGAAACAGACCAACGCCGTAGGCGGAGGTCTGTTGCCTACAAAAAAACAAGCTTGAGAAAGTTGTCATAAAATTTTCAATCATTTATCAATGTCCGAAGGTTATTCGAATAGAAAATTTTTTGCTTATTATAGAAAAAGAACAGATCTAAAACAATTTATCTAAAGGTGCAATTAACAAAGTAACAATTAGAAAAGTTAAATGTGACATTTCGAAATATTAAATATTTGAAACTTCAAAATCGAAATAAATCAATATGTATCCATAGCAACGTGAAAACAGCCCCAAGGTCTGTTATCAGTGTGATGTTGACATGATTGGGTGAAATTGTTCATGTGATAAAAAATGAGGAAATTTTATTGGTTCTTGGAATTGTTAAAAAAGTTTCGTAGCAAGAAATTAGCCTGCACACGTTTCTCTATCTTTGGAAGACTCCCTGAAGCATCCTAGGAGTAGACATTGATAGTATCCTTGAGATATCCTAAAGGATATTGTGAACTAGGCGAGGACAATTAAGTCACCTTAGTATGGATTCCAGAACACACTGGAAAAGAAGGAAATGGAATAGCAGATGAACTAGCACTAGAATTGAAATACCTTTCTGGGAGCCTGAATCCTGTTGCGGAATCAGCCCCAATGTATTATTGGAAGAAATAGGTGAAGCCGAGAAAAAGAGACCTGACCACTGGAAAGATCTAGTAGGGATTATACAATCAAATACTCTTTTGGGTGACTACAACCTGTTGAGATCAAATGAATGCATAAGTCAGAGTAAAACTGCGCTAAGAGTTTCAACAGGGATCCTAACAGGACATTGTCGCCTGAATGGGCACCTGAAAAGGCTCAAAATAGTGGAGGAAGAAGAATGCAGATTTTGTGGCATGGAAGAAGAAACCTCCATCCACATACTTTCCAATTGTACAGCACTCCAGAATCCTAGAGCACAACACCCGGCAGATTACTGGATAAAGAGGAACATTTACCTAAGAAGAATTAAGAATTTTAATAAATTAGAAAGAAGTTATCAAGATTCCTGTTCAAAGTTTGGTTTAAAGTTCAAATATATTTCAGGTGATTTGTTCATTTTTTTTTTGTCAAGTTTTATTCAAATGTTAGTTTATTTTTTTATCAGTTACATTATAAATTTCAAACTGTCTTCTCTAGTTTGATTTATTTTTCTTTATTGATAAGAGAAATGTCCCTTTTAAATAGTTTTTATTTTCAAAATTTTATACTGAAATAACCCTTGTTTGGTGTATGTTGGATATGATATTATTTTCCATATCAATATATACCAAAAAAATAGTAAGGCGCTAACAACAGTATCTCAATCTGAGCAACAACTATCATAACCAACTCATTCTTTAAACGAAATACAAAAGATGAAGAACTAAATAGCTATTCATAACTTGCGTGTTCTTCTGTGATGCAGGATGAAGGTGAATGTCTCATTTCTGTGAATGATCAGCTACAATTTCTACAGATTTCCAGACAACATCAACTTCCAGACTTTGTGCAGTTGAAGCCTGCAGATATCCCAAAATTCCTCCGGGAAATAGGACTAAGGGAGCTACTAGTTTCTGAGATTCTCCTCAAAAACTAATTAGAAGTAAGGGAGCACAATAGACCTTTTAGGTCTCAGTGAATGTCACCCCAAAATCCATACATACATCCTAGAGGATGTGTTCACCTCAGAAAAATTAGGGAAAATGATAAAGAATAACGTCGGTAGCCCTTGGCGGTCAAAGAAAGTTTGGTGTTGGAGGCGGCCGTTGGTAGATGAGAATTGTCTTAGAGTCTTGGTAGGAGAGGGAATTGGGAATTAAAGAAGGATTTGCGATATAAATTTAAATGACGAAACAGGTCAATCAATTCCTATAAGAACGGACTATCTGACAACTCCACAACTGTATTTTATGTTGCTATTACAAACAACAGTTCCATCCTGTAAAAATCGTTCGGCTTTATCAAAGCCAACGATGTATACATAGTTAATTCATAGCTTGATTATAATTTTACACAAGTGTATGTATAATTTATTAGTATTCGATTAAAATGGTCTGTTAATACGTACATGCATTCGAATCGTTTGTTTGCATACGACAATGCGGTAATTAGATTCGCGGGAACTTCATTGATTAGATTAACATTTATCATATTTGTACAGTGAGTTAACGCATACGACGTTTCCGTATAGTATAATTTATTCAAATGTATAGATCCGGCCGCAATGTTCGATCAATCGGTCTAACTCGATCTGTAATAAACATACACAATTTTTTACCAAAGTTTCCTCCAGCTTATTCGTGTTTGTTCATGTAGTTTGATGTACTGTGAAATAAATCGTGACCTGGTAAACCATGTGATTACTTCTTATTTTTCTAACGCGGCATAACAGTTTTTAGAACGGCAAACTTGTATCGACCCGTCTATGGTTTGAAAAGGAAACCATTTTAATGAATTTATTATATAAATTTAAAAGATAACGCTCGATCCTTTCAACTATAAAATTTTCAATAGCCATTATTTCGAGATTGTCCATTTTATATTCTCCTAGATAATGGCGAAACTATCCAAAACTTCGGTATACTTTAACATCGAAGGCGACGTGATAATTTTGGTTTGAAGGTGCGAAACTATGCAGCCAACGCGAAGCAGAAACGGACAAGGGCGGTCGGGGACAATCAGGTTTAATGGGAACGCCGAATCGTTTGTTTGAAGCCCTTTCGATTCGTCCCTTGGTAAAATGTATCTGCAGTTATTCGATACGGGTGCGAAACAGGGTAGAATAATAGGTTCGGGTTTAAAAAACCATCCGGAAAAAATTATAAGGTGCGTGGATATCGAAAGGAGCAATTTTTTTTTATTTACGGTTTTCAAAAACGTTTTGAGGGTTAGGAAATTTAGAAAAATTGAAGCAATTTTCTTGTAATACACCCAATGCGGTCTTTAAGTGGAAACATTGTTTTTTATTACCAGAGAAAGATAAATTCAGGTATTTGATTATTATATCAAGTAAAGCTTTATAATTACAATGAATTGATTCCATTGGCCACAAGCTTTTGCGTAATAATTTATGGAAATCCTCGATTGAAATCCGCCTAAACTAATTTGCTCTACTTTAATGTGTACCTTTGGTCTAATCTGCATTGTGTCTATGCCACTATTCGGGCTGTTCATGTTTATCTACAGAGTTCGGCAAAAGTCCTGGACCGGACAAATATCGCAGAAAATATAAATTTTTCGGGAAATCTTTCTACACAACAAATTTCACATTCAACTTAAGCTATAATTTGAAAATATTTTGAAATATACAGGGTGTTCCAATAAAGTGTGGCGTACCAAAGTTATATTTTTTCTTATGAAGCACCCTATATTTTATTGTATTTTCTGATTGCCCCTGAAAAATATAATACTCCTTCATATTGGCTCCCTATACCTAAATACAGAGGGTTCCGATTTATGCTGACTTTTTTAAAAATGTGAACATTTCGAAAAAAGTTAATAACTCATTGATATAACAAATTCTAGCAAATTTTTTCTTACATCTAAATAGTTGGACATTCGATGAATGTATTTCACGATTGAGTACTGAATATCTCTTTACAGGGTGCTCAGAGTTTTCAGAGACATTTTTAGAGACATTTTATGAAATAACAAAAATTTAAAAGTTTCGCACAATAGGAGT